>JARYGA010060251.1:0-46944 GCA_030545235.1 Helianthus tuberosus
GGTCGCAAAGTCTTTAAACGAACGGAATTCGGAAATCAACTCCTCCATTTTCGAAGACGCCTTCCCGCCACCTCCACCCGAGCCGCCCCCTCCACTAGAGCCGGCCCCTTTGCGCTTTCCGGCCGCCTCTTTTTTTTGCTTTGTCCCTTCCGCTGGGACGTTCGATCTCGTGAGCGGGCACCGCATCCTCGTCATATTCCGGTTCGTCGTTTATGTCGATTTGACAACGAGCGGTGGAGCCTCCCGCACTATAACTTCCGGACTCGGAAGTTTTAGTCCGTTTGGCGGTTGCGACCTCATTTGGAACCGGCGCCCATTTAGGTTCTTTCTTTAAAATGTTCCATGCTCGGATGTGCGGGAAAGACGGATTTTTTGCTTCCCATTTAGCCGTCGCAAGGTTAAGAACGTCCTCGTCGCTACTCCCACTAGGACGATTGATGTAAAGTGGGTTATAAATCCCGATAAAATCATTCACGCACTTGTTCATTTTCCGCTACTTGGCCGATACGGAATCGAGATCACGGTAGGGGCCATCCCCCATAAGGTTATTAAATCTATCCGTACATGCCTTCCAAAAACTAGAACCCGTTTGATTGTTCCCTAAAATTAAAAAAAATTGCATTAGTAAAACTAAAAAATAAATATTTTAAAATTTAAATTAAAAAAAATTAAACTTTGGTTCATACCGACAATCGGGCAAGTTGAGGCCTTAACATACGCAATTGCTAGCGCCTCCTCCTCTACTTTTGTCCACTGTCTCGGCTTTGCTCTCGAACCGCTTTTTTTTGCGGTGTCGGGTTCGGTTTCAACCGCCTTCCCCTTCCCCGTGTTTTTTTTGCGCTTGAGTTCTTTAGGTGGCGATTCGAGGACGACTTCATCATCATCGTCAAGCTCTACCGAGGGTTGCGGTTGCGATTGGAATTGATCAAGTTGAACCGAGTTGCGTTGCATGAATTGTTGGAGTGCTTGGTATTGTTGCATTTGTTGAAGTTGGGACATTTGGGAGAAGGCGTTAGGTGATTGTTGGAAACCCGAAAACGTAAATTGTGGATTCCCCCACGAAGGATCCATAGCCGGAGTGTAAGCGGGATTCGAAAAAAAGTTAGGATTGTTCGGGTTGGGGTTGTTTGGGTTGAAGGGATTCATGATTGTATAAAAAATAGGATTGTTTTTTATAAAAAAAGGATGAGAGAATGGGAGAAGAATGGAAGAAATGGATGAGAATAGTATAAAAAATGGTTGAAAGTGGTATATATTTAAAGTGGAAAAGTAATTATTTATTTATTTATTAAAACTAGCCGTTTGTAACGGCTATGAATTTGAAACAAGGCACGTCGAGATCGTCTGTGGGCTGCCGGGGACGACGGAACCGGGCGAGGGGGGCGGTGTGGGGGACCGGCGCCGGGCCTAAGCCGGCCCCGATACCGCTTAGTCTAATTTTCGGCTCACTCCCTCTACTCCACGTGATATCTGCTTCCTTTCAATGTGATTTTTAAAGTATCATAAATCCATTTTGATGTTGGCTGCAAAAGTTGCGGACCAATTCTGTGTGTGTTTCTTTTTGCCCCTACCGGGAGGAGCGGGGTGCTGCTGCTGTTTTCATCCATACTGCTCTGCTCTGCAGGATGAGAAACTCAAGTTTGTAACCAATTTACATATATATCTGCTGAGCTGACTCACCCTAAGTATAATCCAATCCCATCCCATCCTTTTGATTTTTAATTAAAAATGGGACTTGTGGTGGTGGTCGTCGATGAAATTATTATTATTAGTATTATTTAATTAGAAAGCTACGCTACTGAAAATAATTGAGTGTTGGGGCCCGACTATCACCTCATGACATGAAATGATCAATTGTTAGCCATCATACCACAACATATATAGGCCATGTAAAATAAATCTCGTTTCCAAAAAAATTAAATATATATATATATATATATATATATATCTTTCAGAAATCAAATCCACTTTCATCTGCCAAAGAAAGAAACATCAATCAATCTGCTCAACCGGGTATGGGTTACATCCGTCTCCACAGGGATTATCTTTCAATCCTCAATTGTTTTTAATATAAAAGTGGTTGTGCAAAAGATGTTGCACGTAAGGAAGGGCAAACATGAGAACCACCACTACTGCTGTTTGTTACTTCATCTTTGTTGGAAACTGTAAGCTTACTCTATTTTTACCTAAACATTATTATATGGAAAAAAATTAATATTATTTGAATAGAAGATAATCAACTAGACTGAAATAATAAATTTAATAATGCAAGAGATGGTAGTAACGGCATATTATTTTTACCTAACATTATACCTAAGTACCATTTATTATTAGCTATGTTTTGGTCAGCAACTTTACTGACATATGTTTTTGTCAGGTCGAAAGTAGCGATCTCATTGCTTACGGATTGATTCCTGAATTTGTTGGACGGTTTCCGATTCTTGTTAACTTATTAGCTCTCACAGAAGATCAACTTGTCCAGGTAAGGAGGTTTAATCAAGATTTTGAACTGATTCAAGATTTGTTTAGGAGGGTAAAGGGAGTGGCATTTTGACCTGCTACGCGACCCGACCCGCCCATCTTGCCAGGTGTGACTTATAACAAGCTCTCATATGTTTCTTCTCCCCTAAACCCTAACCATGTCGAACAAAACCCTATCATCAGCATTCAAATCCATCCCAATTATCCCAAATTCAAATCAACAAATCGCCAATTACATCTCCAACACCCTCAAGTCTTCCCAATCTTTCGATCTAACCCAATTTCCCCCATCCAAATTAAACCCTCAAATCATAACCCTAATCCTCTCAAACCCACAAATACCACCTCAATCTTGCTTCAATTTCTTCAATTCCCTCAAACCTAACAACCTCAATCTCATCGAACCCTACATTTCCTTCTCTTGTCGCCTTTACAAAGCTAAAGATTACGCCTTTGCTAAACAAATCTTGAATCAGTTAGCTGTTAATGATAATATCAAACACCCAGTTCAAAAAATTGCATCTTTTCTTGATAATAATTGTGATGGGGTCAGAAAGATTGTTGTAGGGAAGTTGATTGATACTCTGTTTCGTGTTTACGCCGAAAACGGGCGGTTTGAGGAGAGTTTGGAGGTTTTTGAGTACATGAAAAGTAATGGGTTTAGTAAGATTGATGATAGGTCTTGTATGGTGTTCTTGCTTGCAGCGAAAAGATGTAACAAGTTTGGTTTAGTGTCGGGTTTTTTTCGAAAGATGGTTGATTCGGGAGTTGGGATAACGGTTTATTCGATGACTATAGCGGTCTCGGCGATGTGTAAGATTGGCGAGAGTGTTAAGGCTAGAGAATTGATGGATGAGATGGTTGTGAAAGGGGTTAGGCCTAATGTGAATACGTATAATGTATTGATTGATGCGCATTTGAAGAAATCGGAGTTTAGGGAAGTGGAGGTGATTCTTGATTTGATGAAGAGTGAGAGGGTTTTGTACAATGTGGCGACTTATACACTTTTGATCGAGTTTTATTCGATATTGGGCAACGTTGAGGATGCTGAGAAGGTGTTTGATGAAATGCTTGAGAAGGGGATAGTTGCGGATGTTTATGCATACACTTCGATGATTAGTTGCAACTGTAAGGTGGGGAATTTGAAACGGTCTTTCGAACTGTTTGATGAATTGACGGAGCGAGGACTTGTCCCGAACGTGCATACTTACGGCGTGTTGTTGAATGGTGTATGCAAAGCAGGGGAGATGAAAGCTGCTGAAGTTTTATTGAGTGAAATGAAAAGTAAAGGTCTTGATGTGAATGATATTATAATCAACACATTAATGGATGGGTACTGTAAGAAAGGAAACGTCGACGATGCGATAAAGCTGCAGAGTTTGATGGAGACAAAAGGGTTTAAACCTAGCGTCGTTTCCTACAATATCATTGCGGCTGGTTTGTGTAAAGCGAACCGGCTTGAGGAAGCGAAGATGTTGTTGTTTACTATGGCGGATAGAGGTGTGGCTCCAAACACGTTAACTTACACGACATTGATCGATATTTTTTGTAAACAAGGGGAGTTTGTCGAAGCTAGACGGACGTTTAAACAGATGGAGAGCAAGGGTGAGAGACCGAATGTCGTGACATACAATGCTTTTATCGACGGGTATTGCAAAAAAGGGTTGATGAAGGAAGCTCATAGGATAAGAAGTGAAATGGAAGCGAAAGGAATGATGCCTGATTTGTACACATTCACTTGTTTAGTACATGGAGAATGTATGGCTGGTAGAGTAGATGATGCGAAGAAGCTGTTCGATGAAATGCCTCAGAGAGGTTTCGTTCGAAATGTGATAAGTTATACAGCTATGATTGCGGGTTTGTCGAAAGAGGGAAGATCGGAAGAGGCTTTTAAGTTATATGACGAGATGCAAAAGGCGGGTATTTCGCCTGATGATACCTTGTACTCTTCCCTTGTTGGAAGTCTTCATAATGTTAAGTGTTAATTACCAAAAGAAACATACATGTGATAAATTCATTCAAGTATACTAAATTATTTTTTTATATGTTTAGTTCCCGATACGATGATGATGATGATGATGATAACAATAACAAGAACAACAATAGTAATACGTCTCGTCGTCTAGACTCTAGACATACATAAAAAATTAAGCGAATAAGTTAGTAATAATGAACTGATTAAATAGATAGATGAAGACGATCGCTGCACCGTCTTACATAACGGAGCATTCTTGTGGATTCTCTTCGCTAAATATTTTCCTTACCAGTTTTACTCCTGTGTGTTTTGAGTTTTGTTATAAAACGATACCATTTTCAGCTTTTAAGGTTACTGGATCAGGAATGTAGATGACCTTCATCACATTCTGCAACAGTAACTGCTCTTGTTGTTACTGCTGTTGCTGTTGGCTTACAAGATGACCTTGGTGGTTCAACCTTTGCAACTACACTGAGTTTAGGTTGTACTGTATGATCTTATGCGTCTAATATACTTTTTAATCATTGTCACTTTATATAATTTGGATTTTGTGGTTCTAAAGATGAAATTTATGACAGGATGTGACTGGTGTAAGATTGCAAGCTGGGCACCAAGCGGAGGTTGATCTCTCCTATTTCAAGACTTTGTTCAAAATACCTCTATTCTTGAAAATCAAGAAACCAGGTCTCTCTCTAAGTCTCTCCATATATATACGTATAGTTGTTTGTATGCCCACATACATATATACGCCAAATGATAGTATTTTGAAATGATTTTATTGTATAAAATGATTTTAAATTCTTAATGTTGGTATATAAAAGCTGAAGCAAATTGAAGGGGCTCTCTATGTTTTTTAGTATGCAAATTTAATACCTGAGACTTAGGTTTGGGAAAGTTGGGTTGCTGATATTTCTCATGTATATGCATGTGTAGGTACATGGAAGAGACTAGCCATACTTCTTTAAACAACGGCGCTGAGCTTCACATAACGTAGGACCTATGAGAACTTACTTCGGGTAGTTTACACTTCTCTTTTCAGTTTATTATTATTGCTGTAAATATCTTGGATTTGAAAAGGATCTTGTATGTTGTTTAGATGAAATAGTTTAGTAAGTAA
This sequence comes from Helianthus tuberosus, assembly GCA_030545235.1. Classification (NCBI taxonomy): domain Eukaryota; kingdom Viridiplantae; phylum Streptophyta; class Magnoliopsida; order Asterales; family Asteraceae; genus Helianthus; species Helianthus tuberosus. The sequence goes on from JARYGA010060251.1 coordinate 5,574, forward strand.
TTCATCTCTCACAAAAGAATTGACCTGATTCATTTCTGCAGGATAATGATCGATGAGTTTCTTAATTGATATCTGTAAAGTTTCTCTCTGAAACTCGATATCAATATCCGTTCAAACAGATGCTTTAAGACTTCTCTTTAGTTGTTCACGGACTTGGATGGTATGATCTTTAATCAAACTTGAACTGACAAGTTTCTTTATTTTTAATGAATCAATCATGGTTTTCTAACGAGTAACAATGGAATGCTGTTTCAGATAACTTAAAGGGATGGGACATTAAAATTTGTTACTGAAGATCATAAAGGGAAAAATTGGTCTGGTGTAAGACAAATGTCGGATTCTGAAATGCTAAAGACCAATTCAACTGCCCTTTTAGTAGTATGTTTGGCTGGGTATGCTCAAGATGCTTGAAAGCTATCATAATTGCACATGACTCTCGATGAATAGTACTTCACCCACATCATGCTACCCACCTCATGCTTCCGCGTCTTTATACCCTTTGGCCATCTGTTCATATGGCAAGACACCTGCTCATCATCCAACTTTTATGAGCTTAGATTGGAAACCACCTTTACTGTTGGGAGCTCTGATAAGGCTTCGTCACGCCGTTCTATTTATTGTTGGGAACTCTGATCGCTCTTTGTGCTCACTACTAAAATCAGTCCTTAAGTGACCCACCAACGCATCACCATCAGTATCTCCCCTGGAGATTAAGGTAACAACAAGTCTCTAACTACCGCCAATTTCCAACTCATGGTCTCACTGCGTGCACATTTACTGTTCCATGTTAGCGTTTCTCTTATACACCAATTTCATCAGTTACATTTGTTTTATTTAATCAATTTTGACATTTGATCGTTCGATCTGAAATTGTTGATGATTCCATGTTAAATTAGGACATCTTTTGTTGAGCTACAACTCCCCTTTTGCAGAGTGCACTAAGCGAATGAGCATTGCTATCAAAAGGCCAAACATGTGCTATGTGATGGGTTTTAAGGCTTCCCACCACCAGGTCCGGTGAAGGTAGGTTTCAGTAATAATTCTTATTCCTACAAAAGCATTTGCAAATTCAAGAGTATAAACATATGTTTGAGACTTGTGTTGTTTCAAGATGTGATAATCTAACAATTAGTTGTGTGAAATTTTGCCTGATTGTGATGAAAACCAATTTCCATAAGATAAAGTCAACATGTATCAACGTTAAAGCAACCTTCATTCTTTTGTACAAAAAAAATCCATATTAATTGCACATGTAGTTCAATAGAAGTCAACTGATCTGCCAATGAAGCCAAACACTTGCAATGTTAAGGGTACTTAGCCAGAGAGTAAGCAGGTACTTAGGGCTGTAAACGAACCGAACGAACACGAACAAGACCTTGTTCATGTTCGTTTGTTAAGAAATGTATGTGTTCGCGAACCGTTCACGAACACTTATCGAACGGGATTTTATGTTCGTGTTCGTTTGTTAAGGAAATGGACTTGTTCGTGTTTGTTTGTTAATTTTAGGCAACGAACAAAAACGAATGTTGACGAACACAAATGAGCACAAACTAATGTTCATGAACACAAATGGAAACAAACGAACACAAACAGTCGTTTCATGAACAAAATATATAATACACTGACACTTATTAGATATTTAATTTGTCGGAATTTTGAAGTATTTAAATAGATATAAAAACTAAAAACACTAATGAACTATCAAACACAAACGGACATGTTACTGAACGCTCACGAACATAAACAAACGAACACGACCTCTGTTCATGTTTGTTCATTTAACTAAACGAACTTCCCGCCGAACGGTTCACGAACTGTTCGCCGAACGTTTAGTTCGTTTACAGCCCTAGGTACTTTGGCAAGTCCAGGGGCTTATCTGCAAGTACCACTTTTCCAGGGTCTTTAGTGTAACATTTTTTTATTTTATAGGGGTTCAGTGAGGCTGTAAATGGATTTACAGATGTAGGCTGGCCATCAATTGAAAAATAGAGGATTGATGATGTCACTATTCTTTGGAAAGTGATGCAGAAGTGAATTTTACCCCATTTGTGAGGAAACGAGTGAGTTTGGGTCATGCCCAACAACTGAAGTTTTAGTAAAAAATGAAATTGGGCGACTAGGTCAAAAGTCTATTTCAATGCCTTCAAAAATATAATGCGTAGAGGGCATGCATGTTTCATGAATCATTCTTCACATTTTCGCTTTTGTTTATCGTACATTGCTACTTGGTGTTTTATTTCAGCTGGCTATTTGTATTTTTTATGTTTTACTATTGTTAGACAAATAAATAAGTTAGACAAATGTTTATTCTAGAGGGTAGCTAAGTGCATTTATGTAATCTATATATAGTTTCTCTTATTATGTTTTTTATTAAGAATCTATATTGAAATATACGGGTTGATTTGGTATCAGAGCCAATCACCCTTAACCCTAAAAAAATTTTCACTGCCGTCTGTCAATTCTGCCGATCAAAATCCTCAACAAACATCGGCTATCTTCAACAATCATCATTGATTTTCTGTTCTACTCAACAATGGCGGCAATAACCCCCTTTTCTACTCAAGAGAAAACAGCCCATAATTCACACAAATTCGCCTTCACCCTAAACCATACCAACTATGGCTATTGGAAATCGATGATCGAGCCGTTTCTTACCTCTAACCACCTGTTTGGTTATGTCGATGGCACCATTCCTTGTCCACCAGAAAAAGTTGCCACTGTGGATGCTACCACAGATAACCCTAGCTATCGTGGATGGATTGCAAACGACGCACACGTTCGCATGCTTATCATCTCCACTGTTTCAGAAGTTTCTTTTCAACATATTCAAGGAAAAACATCCCGGGATGTGTGGCTCTCTTTGGAATAGGCCTACGCCCCTGCAACATCATCACATGAGTTTACTCTTAAAACCCAATTACTCAAGATTACCATGAAAAGTGATGAGAAACCCGTGGATTATCTAAGCCGTGCTCAAGAATACGCTACGGCTCTTGCAAATATTGGTGAACCAATGAAGGATAAAGACCTTGTTATGCTTACCATTGCTGGCCTCCGTGAAGAGTATCATGGCCTTAAAAGCAACCTGCTTGCTCGTTCTCCTGCTGTAAAGTTTAATGAGTTACATGGTTTACTTAGTGATCATGATTATTTACTTAACCGCTTGCAACCTGCTGTCCAAACTGTTGCTGCTTCTCAACCATTTGCTGCTGCTACAACCGCCCCTGCTGTGGTTCAACCAACCATTGATACTATCCAACAACAACTTCAATCATTACAGCTCATGGTTGCCCAACTAGGATATCAACTCAATCCGGTTCAATCTGCAACGCCATCACAACCACAAGCTAATTTCTCTTCTCGGTCCTTTAATACCAACAGTCGTACCAACCGAGGGGGCTGTGGAAACTTCCGCGGAAACAACCGAGGCAACCGTGGAAACCGTGGTAACCAAGCAAACCAAGGCAACATGCAATTTTTGTGGGCGTCCACTCAAAACATGGTGTATGGTCATTGCAACCGATGCGGTATTGGCCATCTACCCTCACAATGTCCTAATCAAGCCATTACTTCCTGGGCTCAACCGCAAGCTCATTATGCTCAATCTGAAGCCGACACTTATACAACTTGGAAACCAGACACGGGAGCTAATCACCATGGCACTCCAGTCTTAGCTAGCCTAGACAACTCTGAGGCATATTATGGTGACGATTCTCTTCGAGTTGGTGACGGTAACCCATTACCTATTTTCCATATCGGTTCCAAAACTTTTTCTTCTTCACATAAAACATTTACCCTATCAAATATTCTACATGTTCCTGCTCTTAAAAACAATCTATTGTCGGTTCAAAAATTTTGTTCTGATAATAATGTGTTCTTTGAATTTCACTCTTCGTTTTTTGTTGTGAAGGACGAGGCTACCCAGGCTACCCTCCTTACGGGTCCCAGTGAACAGGGTCTATATTCCATCCGGCTTCCCACTTTTCGGTCCATTCCCAAGGTTGCATTCACCGCTACTAAAGCTTCTTCTTCTGTTTGGCATCAACGGCTTGGTCATCCACATAGTCAAGTTTTTCATTCAGTTGTTTCGTCTTGTTCTTTACCAGTTACAAATAAATTGTCTTCGTCTTTTTGTACTTCTTGTCAGTTGGGCAAGTCATCAAAACTATATTTACCAAACTCTACTTTTCGTAGTAATAATATATTGGATCTGGTTTATTGCGATGTTTGGGGTCATGCTACTATGTCACTTGATGGTTATCGTTTCTTTTTATTATGTGTTGATCATCACACTCGTTATATGTGGTATTTTCCTCTTGTTTACAAATCTGATGTGTTTGCAACCTTTACTAACTTTGTTCGTATGGTTGAGCGACAATTTAGCACCAAACTTAAAAGTGTCCAAACTGACCTGGGGGGGGGGGGGGGGGGGGGGGAATTTCAAAATCTTTCCTCCTTTTTTACCTCACTCGGCATTGTTCATCGTCGTTCATGCCCACACACGAGTGAACAAAATGGCTTCGTCGAGCGCCGACACCGCATGTCGTTGAAACTGGTCTTGCACTCCTTGCTCAATCCCGATTACCACAACGTTTCTGGTCCTTTGCCTTTCAAACAGCTGTCTATCTCATTAATCGACTTCCCTCTCGTGTCTCCTCAAATCGCTCTCCCTTTCAGCTTGTCTTTCATCGACAGCCTGATTACTCATTCCTACGAGTGTTCGGATGCCAATGTTTTCCCTACCTCCGTCCTTACAATCGCCACAAACTTGATTTCCGATCTATTCCATGTATATTCCTTGGATACAGTCCTGTTCACCACGGATACCAATGTTTTGATCCGACAACTGAACGTATTTATGTTGCCCGACATGTACCTTTCAATGAAACTATATTTCCTTACCAAGAATCCCCATCCTCTCCTAAACCAACTCGTCTACATCTCCTTATGTTTCTATTTTCCCTGATCCTACACTTTCCACCTTTTCTGATCCCACTCCTATTGATCCTTCTTCACCCACTGTACTACCATCACCACCCCCAACCCAAACCTCCCCCCAAACCCAATCTCCAACGCCACAATCACCACCCCACCCCCACCGTCTACCCGCACTCGTCCATCTCATTTACGTCCTAACCCAAAACGTACAACATTCTTTGACCCTTCGGCCAATGTAGCTCATACAACCCCACACCCAACTGAACCAACCTCATTTACCATTGCTAACAACTCCCCGGAGTGGCGTCGTACCATGGCTGATGAGTTTCAGGCTCTGCTTCGAAATGGAACTTGGTCTTTAGTTCCAACTGTTCGTAACACTAATGTTATTGATTGTAAATGGGTTTACAGGTTAAAGACGGACCAGCACGGTAATCTTAGTCGTTACAAAGCCCGTCTAGTGGCAAAAGGCTTCCATCAGCAGTCCGGAATTGATTACAATGAAACGTTTAGTCCGGTGGTCAAGCCCGCTACCATTCGCACGGTTCTATCTATCGCTGTTTCCAGAGGGTGGTCCTTAAGGCAATTAGATGTTCAAAATGCTTTTCTTCATGGTGACTTACTAGAGACTGTTTATATGACTCAGCCTCCAGGTTTTGTGAATCCTTCGAAGCCTGATCATGTGTGCCTGCTTCGAAAATCCATCTATGGTCTCAAACAGGCCCCTCGGGCGTGGTTTACTAAGCTTTCAACAGCTTGGTTTCCATGGCTCGAAAACCGATCCCTCTCTATTTATCCTCCAACAAGCTGGTTCTATTGTCTATATGCTAGTTTATGTTGATGACATTATTATTACAGGAAGCAATGATCGTGCTGTCACTGGCATCATTCGGCAGCTTGGTTCGATGCTTGCTATCAAAGACTTGGGTCGGTTACACTATTTCCTTGGTATTGAAGTTCTGCACCACCAATCGGGTATTGTTCTTTCTCAGCGGAAATACCTACTTGATCTTATTCAACGTGCAGGCTTATCTGACTCCAAACCCGTGGCCTCACCAATGTGTCCTAAGTCTGTTTTATTACCAGGAGATAGCCCTCTTTTTGACGATCCAACTCGGTACCGCCAAGTTGTGGGGGCCCTGCAATACGCCACCTTGTCTCGTCCCGATCTTGCTTTCGCGGTTAATAAGGTCTGTCAATTCATGCATGCACCCACTGATAATCAATGGACAGCTGTCAAACGCATCATTCGTTATCTCAAAGGCACTCTTAATCTTGGGCTTCTCTTCAAACATAACTCCACTTCACTTCTGCATGCGTTTTCGGATTCTTTCTGGGACGACCATTTGGTACCTCTTCAAGCTTACTCTGATTCTGACTGGGCTGGCTGCCAGGTAGACCGTCGATCCACGGGGGGATATGCTATCTATTTGGGATCAAACTTAGTTTCTTGGTCTGCTCGAAAACAGAAGACTGTCTCTCGGTCTTCCACAGAATCAGAGTACAAAGCCATTGCTGACACTGTTGCTGAGATAATCTGGTTAAAATCTCTTTTACAAGAACTTGGTGTTAAATCTGCAAAACCAACACTCTGGTGTGATAATCTTGGTGCCACTTACCTCTCAGCGAATCCTGTCTTTCACGCTCGCACCCAGCATGTTGAAGTTGATTTCCACTTTGTTCGTGAACAGGTTGCAAAAGGAAATCTAAATGTTCAGTTTATCAAGACCGATGATCAGGTTGCTGATGTCTTCACGAAACCTCTACCGTCACAAAGATTCGAGTTCTAGAGGTCCAAGTTGCAGGTCGTTCCTCGCCCTCAACTTGCGGGGGAATGTTAGACAAATGTTTATTCTAGAGGGTAGCTAAGTGCATTTATGTAATCTATATATAGTTTCTCTTATTATGTTTTTTTATTAAGAATCTATATTGAAATATACGGGTTGATTACTAGTCAATGGTCTACTTAAAGACTCAATGCAGTTGAGTTATTAAAATTGTCTCCAACCTTTTTTTTTTTTTTTTTCGTTTTTAGGCATATTATACATGTCAATTATGTCAACTCATTTGATGGGTTCATATTATACATGTAAAAGTAAATAAAAGCTTTTTGATATTACAACGCAAAAAAAAATCCGTCCACCGGACGGGTATACTACTAGCCAAAACTGGCCAAGGAAAATGTATCCTGGTTGAAGAACACAACGTGTGGATCAACCTACATGATTGATCATCAGATGCAGAGATTCATAGATGTTCATGAATATCTTGATTCACCTCCTGGGGTATCACTTTGCTCCTTGCACGATGGAAGCCTGATTATGTCTTTCTATGAGCAACAAACGTCTACACTTCTGAGTGTTAAAAAGCTGCAACTTGAGCCTCCAAAGATTTGCCAAATTCATGCTAAACCTTTTATACGGGGCTTTATATAAACCTGACTAAGAAAAGTTTGGACCTCCCCCCCGTATAAAACCATGATATCTGTGTATGGTGGTCCCAGTGGACAGCTTGTGAGTGATTCGTGGGCCAACCAGTTTCTTAGAATCCTAGTATGGAAGGTTAGTTCTTAACCTTGACTTGTATATGAATCAGTGGTCAACTTTGAATCTTGATAGAACTTGTGTTTTTCTTTTGTAGCTATTATTTTACTCATTTGACTTTTTAAAGATGAATTATAATAAATCACCCTGTTTTCTTCTAAGTAGATGACAATTGTTTAGATGGATAACAGGGGTAGTTCCAGGCGAGGACTAGCATTTGAAGGTGCAGTGAAGCACAACTTTGGACGTGTTGATGCTGATGAAAGAAGGGCTGGCAAAAGCAGGTGATATTGGAGTGTATGGTTGGGCCTGATGAGAACAAATGGGATGGGGTCATTCATATGGTTTAGATATGACCCATGTGGCTAAGCTGCTGCTGGTTCATGGGTTGATTGATGAGAATGTGCACTTCCGGCATACAGCTAGTCTCCTGAATGCGTTGGTGGGAGCTGGAAAAGTTTATTATGAGTTGTTGATGTATTTTGATCATTATTAGCTAAGTTGTTAAACTTTATTTACAGGAAGTAAAAAATGAGAGAATAACTGTACAAATAACCAGAGGGCTTGTAGCTAGTGTAGCGGTATTAAGGTGTCCACTAAAGAAGTCCCCTCTGATGGGGTTGAGGCTTTAAATCCCAAGGTGAACAAATATGTACATCTAGCACCTATATATGGTTAGAGGGTGTTAGAGTTAGCCGGTAAAATAAACTTGCATTTAAATCAAAAGATTTACAATACTGTACATAGGTTTTACCTCTAAGACTGAGAATGGTTTTGCAAGTAGCCAAGTACGCACGTATAATTAACAAATGTACCAAACCGGCCTGCATTTAATTTAATCGGAAAAAAATATTATAAACACATGCATGTGCCGTCCCTCAAGAGAAAGGGATGTATGGACTAAGATATAATTTAAACCCGATGTTGATGTTGATGTTGATTAATACAATAACAGATTACCAGCAAAACACTATACAGGTTAACGTTAGCATGTCATTTCTTCAATTTAATGGTAATATACTAGCTAGCTTGATGGGGTCCAAAACAACATGATCGTTACTATTTATTACAATTCTGACCCAACACATTAACATTATTTATAGTACAAGATACTGTGGTATCATGTTTCACCTTATAAGCTATATATCCAACAACATGGGTTTTACATGTTTAAATCGATCCGCCACAAGTATATTATATATGTTTGAATAAAGAAAGTTATGGAGATAAACCAGCTAAAAATGCAACTCCAGTAGAAGGCAACCATGAGGATCCATATATAAACTGGCCCACCGTGAACCGGCTTGCCTCTATGGTTGAAGTGATCACCCGATAGCCTGGCCATTTAACCCGCTGACCGACAGCCGCTCCTGGCCCATTGTTCATATACTCACCATAGTACAATGTGTCAAGTGCAAACGTCCCAGCCCATTCAAGCCAACCCCTAGGGTGAATGTGGTCTCCCATGTAAGTTTGCATGTACACTGTCCGTGCATAAAGTTTCCATGGCCGCCCAAGATATGTCGGGAAACTTGCCTTTGATGCCTCCAGATCAGGCTGGGCCACGAGCCGACAAACGTGGATTGATATACCGGTGTTTTGATTTGGGTCTTTTCGGTTTTGAGCGGTAATAGTGACCTTTTGTTGTGGCATTGGTTTTCTTGCATATATGTTGCAGCTTTGGAAAACCACAGCGGCATTGCCAAAGATGAAATCGACGGTGCCATAAATGTCACATTCACGGAAAAACTGGCGGTTGGAGTGGACGTATAACGTGTCTTGGTATCCGATGATGGCGCATCGATGAACGACTGCATGATCAGCTCCGATTCTGAGTGCCACAGCTTGGTGTCTGGCAGGGCCGGCATAGTTCTCAAATGTGATATCCCTGGCTATGAAACCAGCACCGGTTGCAGCTGTTTTGGAAATTAGCTAGCTAGGGTTAATTACAAGTTAATTGGTAAATGCTTTTTTACAAGTTACTTGTATCATACTACTGCCTTTGTATAGACAGACGCACTAAAATTAGTGTTATAATAATGAAAAAGATATCTTGTTATCAATCAATATGAAAAACTGTGTTCTTTCAAATAAAGAATAGGTATTGGTCTTTATCTAAACTAAACATGTGGTTTTAGTTTTTACTTCAAATTTAATTTAAAACATTCTTTTAGTTATCATATTAATTATATTGGTTATGGATATTTTATTTGTCATCCACTTTTTTGGAAAATGCATACATACATATATTAGATTTATAATTTGGTTACTATATTAATAATTGGAAAAGTTAGGTGGATGGATGCAAAATGGTGATGTTTACGTTCATGAAAACAATGGAAAATAATGCATGTGTTTTGGATATATGCATGAAATAATAAATAAGGAATGAATTATCACCGAAAGATGCGGTGTGAAAAGTCGTCACATTGTCGACTACCCTATTTATTCCTCCTGTGATGACCGTTTTGCCCTTTCCATCCCCTACAAACATCAAATTTGTCTTCTTCCTTCCCACTTTTAAATTATCCTCCTCGTACCTATTACATGAAACACAAAAGAAAAAAAAAAGAATTGATTTTAAGTAAAAAAAAATACACTTTAACTGAAAAAGAATATCTTGATCAAGATCATAACCCCCCCAAGTTATTCTTTTACCTTCCCGGCCATGATGTTGCATGCTTGCAGGAATCCTATGTATGTATTTTAAGTTCAACTTTTTAACCAATAAATAAATAAATAAAAAGTGATCGACTTTTGTTTCTGATTTTTATAATTTATACATAAAAGTTAGTTAGTTTACCTTCCTGCCTTAACGTAGATTATTATCCTACGCCCACTATTCTCAGGAGCCTTGTTTATGGCCTCCGCGATAGTCTTACACGTCCCACTTCCGTCACTCGACACCACTATATCCGCTTGGATACCAGCCACCGGTGCCTGCAGCAGCCTTCTCTCCTCCCTACTCAACCACTTCGGAAACGACATTAATCTCCTACGCCGGTGCTGTATCGGAACTCCCTTAAAATCATCCCCAGCCGCCGCGTATATCGCCAAACAGTTACTCACCAATTCCGACAAGTCCTTTAGCTTCTCATCCATCTGCTGTTTAACGTACCCATTCTCCACCTCCGACAACCCTTCCGCACACGTGTCCTGATTCGTCAGGGCGGCGCTCAGCCACGTCATCACATCCTCACTGGACCCACCTCCTCCCTGAACAGATTGCAGCGACTGCGTAAGCTGGTCTACAGAATCATCCAGAAGTTCGAGACAGTCCTCGTATGCTGACCGTACGTGTGTATCCATTTCAAGGTTACTGATCTCAGCTGACGTGTACAACGCCCTTCCCACGTGCTGCAGCGTCATGTTAACTGAAATGTGGACCATGTCTTTATCGGACGCGGTCAGTGAGCCCGGGAAATTAAGTAGGGAGGTCAAACACAGATCCTTGTAACGAGTCTGGCTGCAGACTCGTGACATGGCTTGGGTCGGGCGGGGATGAGATCCCCCGCTGTGTTTGGTTGTGCGGAGACGCACCACGAGTCCCACGGACACCAGGGACGCTACAACAAGAATGAATGCAGCAATGAGGAGGACAAACTTTATAGTTTTGGAACTAGAGGTGGGTGTAGGCCCTGCAGAGGAGGTTGAAGATAATGGCTTTAATGGGGCGTTTCTTCCCGGCTGATAGCTTCCTAGCCTGCCGTATTCCATGTTTGTTGTATGTTTACAATTAATATTGTGTTTGATGATCAAGTTAGGAAAGGTGAGTGTGTATATATCGTATGGTCACTGACGGTTGTTGTGAAGTCAACGTCCGAAGCCTTAGCTGGTGGCCACTACGTACTATACATAGTCACCTTCATTCTTCTTCTGGGTGGGTTTTAAATTTTTATTTTTCTTTTTCTTTTTTGGAATATGATAACCACCAATAACTCAATAAGTGTGTTTGAAAAGTAAATTAATTAAGCAAAGAAAAGAAAAGAGGATATATAATATTGAACTGATTATACAGATTTTGATTGGTTAGCAGCATGTACAAAGTCATCGAAATAATATATACTAATAAATATGGGCTTTGTTTGTTATCTTGACAAGTAGAGGTGCACAAACCGGTTAATTTTAATAACCGAATCGGTTAACCGGTTATACCGGTTAATTTGACTTTTTGACTTTAACCGGTTAATGCTTTAACCGGTTATTACTTTAACCGGTTATTTTTTTAACTGGTCCGGTTAATTACTTTAACCGGTTCGGTTATTTAACCGGTTATTTTCGGTTAAAAACCGGTTTTTTTTGCCTTTTTTTTGAATTTTTCGGTTATTTTTTCGGTTAACCAGTCTATCGGTTAAAAAACCGGTTTAAAAAAACCGGTTAATAACCGGTTATTATACTAAAAACTTGTAACCGGTTACTAACCTACGGTTAAATAACCGGCTGGACCGGTTATTCCTAAATCGGTTATTAACCGGTTACGGTTTCGGTTAATAACCGGTTACGGTTAATTAACCGGTTATTTTGTGCACCTCTATTGACAAGTCTACTTCTTGACTCTATACTTATTCTATTGTACAAAGTAGTGATATGCTGCTATTTATGATTGGTTAGTGTATTTTGAGCCTTTTTTCTACTTTATATTATTATTATTATTATTATCTATAGATAACTTGACTTAAGGTATAATTGGCTTGTGGAATATATATAGTACTTATCTTTTCTATATTTGGTACATGCATTTTATCTTAGTTATTACGAATAAATATTTAAGACTTGAAATGAATTGTCGGCAGAATTAGGTCTGTTTGTGTTTCAAAATCGAAGAAATTAAAGGCTCAATGATATAGAAACCTGTCATATCTGACAACAAATGGCCCGTCAGTCATCGTTTTGAAGTTTCTAAATTCCCACTGCACATTTAATGGGTCCTATCACTTACGAGAAGGAGCTAGGCAAATGGTGTGGCTTATGCCCATATTTGGGAACCAATCAACTCTGTGGCCAATTCACCACCTGATCGAGATATATATATATATTGGAGAGTTCAAATGAAAAGAAATTCTTTGTAAGAAGAAAAAAGAAGAAATTTCAACCAATAGTAATGCGTCATTATACTTCATTTAATATTTGTACTTAATGTAACTATAAGGGTATATTGGTAAACTTACATACATCATTAATTGGTAGTTTCATCTTTAATAACTAACTATATTAAATTTGTAACTTATTTTTAAGATATATATTTTTCTCAAAAAATAAAAATAAAAATCCATTTATAGTGTAGGATAAATACGAGGCGTGTAGGATAAATTACGAGTTGTGTAGGATAAATTTCAATATGTGTAAGAAAAATTTCGAAATGTGTAGGATAACTTTTGATGTGTGTAGGCAAATTTTTTTAGTGTGGAGGATGATAGTCTCAATGACTAATTAATTAGTCAAACATAATAATAAATGAGATGAGAAAAAAACTATTTAATGTTTTACAATTATACCCTTTTGTTCTTTTTATTCTTAATAAAATTTTCTTCTCAAATGAACATTCCCCCATATATATATATATATATATATATATATATATATATATATATATATATATTGTCTAGAAGTACGTAACATATATAAAAACTGAAACGTACATACATGGCATGTACTCCACGGCTTCAATTGTAATCAATCCCTTATTTTATTATTATTAGCTAGCTAGTTCTCGACCCTTTTCAGGTCACACTTGCCCCACCATATGCATGTTGGTTCGGTTCTGTTCAAACATGAAGGAAAACATGAAAACATACCTGTTACAGCATTCAATGCAGTGGAGAATCCAGTCAGAGAAGATGACATCGAGTTCGACATACTTGTCAGTGTGATCCGGTTCCTCCTTAGGGTGCTAACTGATGATGGAGACTAAGAAAAACCGACAAGGGAATCGGTATAGGAGAGGAGGTCGATGATGATGATGTTATGCTTATGGGTTTTTGTGTCTAATTGTGTAACCCCTCAACCTCTACATAAGACTCCTTTATATAGGCACCCAGGAGGAAACCTAATTAGTTAATAAGGGTAATATGGTCCATCAACAATTACCAACTAATTATTTAATAGGTTATTATATATTTTGATCCATATAATGTAAATGATTATGATGGCTACAAGATTAAATATTAATACATAATATATTTAATCTTACATTCTCCCACTTAGCCGAGTAATCATTTACTATGAGTATTAGATAAGCCTGATCAGGAGTTAACACTCATTTAAGCCTTAAACAAGTACTATAGCAGAGAAATACAGCCGTTGAATCATTATGCGACTCAGGACCCCCATTAATCATACTATAGCCTTAATTTAAAACCTAATCGTCATGATCAAAATACGCGTAAGCCCTTTGTTTGATTTGTAACTTTATTTGTCTATATGCCATTATACCGGTTGAACATATTCTAAGAGACATACAAAATCAAACTGAGGAAATTTCATTAATCATAAAACATAAGCTAGTACAATATGCTTAAATAAGGTCTTTACTAAATCCCATATTCCGAACATGTTCTTCGTAAACCTTAGGAGGGAGACCTTTACTCATCGGATCCGCAAGCATATCTTTAGTACTAATATACTCGATACAAAGATTATTTTCCTCAACTCGTTCTCGTACGAACATATATTTTGTATCGAGATATAAACAAGCTCCAGTCGAACTGTTACTGTTCGAGAAACTAACGGCAGCTGAGTTATCACAATAAAGCTTCAATGGTCTAGAAATGGAATTAACGATTTTGAGTCCAGCGATCAAATTTCTAAGCAACATTCCATGACAGGTTGCGTTATAAACAACAATGTACTCTGCCATCATTGTGGAAGTTGTGGTCAACTGTTGTTTATGACTCTTCCAAGAGATAGGGCCGCCTGCTAACATAAAGATATAGCCCGAAGTGGATTTCTTGTCATCTTTGCACTTGGCAAAGTCAGAATCAGAATAGCCCACCACTTCTAAATGATCACTTCTTCTATAAGTCAGTTTATAGTCTTTCGTCCCTTGCAGATATCGAAGTACCTTCTTAGCTGCTTTCCAGTGATCTAGGCCAGGATTAGTCTGATAATGGCCTAGCATTCCAGCAATATAAGCGATATCTGGGCGAGTACAGACTTGAGCATACAGCAGGCTCCCGACTACTGACGCATAAGGTATCTGGCTCATTTGCTGTCACAACCCCCGATCCCTGATCCCCGAGAACGGGCGGACGCGAGCTCAGATTTTGGTGGTATCAGTTTGTTTAATCTTGCAGCGGAATTTACATCAGGACCGTAGTTAGGAAATGTTTATCAGAGTAAAACCACCATATTTGATATTAGTAATCACATGGGCAAAACCCAAGTTTCTTATTACAATACATTTATAGGGACAAACCCCATTTTAGTGAATTTAAAACATCGTTTATTAGGTAACTTTTATAGCCACATTTTTCCCAAGCCTTCAGTGCTCTTCAGCTGGCTTTTCACTAATTGGTTGTTCACATTGTGTTACCTGTAACGTGTTTTAAAAACATTTGTCAGTCGGAAATACTGGTGAGTGAATCCCAGTTTAATCAAGAAACATTTTATCAATTAAAACAGTATTGAGAGCGATCACATTGTTTATGTCTACACAATTACTCATTCAGTATTTGTCACTCGACCGGATCTATGGCTATGGTCAAATTACCCATTGGCTAACTCGTCGTCCAATGGTAATGCACTGTCATTCCGACATACTACTACTACTCGTAGTAATAAATTTTGTATACAAAACTCCATAATACCGGCAGTAATTGAAGAACTACAAAGACTCAATCACCGCTTAATCATATTGTAAAACATTTAAGGTTTTGTAAAACATTCCAAAAAGGTTAACAAAAAGAGGATAAACTCACATTGCTATTTTAGACTTCGCGTAAGGGTTTCCTGGGAATAATCTATAATTTACACAGATGTACATAGGTTAGTATCATAACCCTTTGAAAATATTAATGATACCCTCCCCGAGACGGTATTCCAACAACTACGCCGGGCAGAACCACGACAGTTGTTACGGAACCCTAAATCAATCGGGCAGCGTTTCTATTATGAAACTGGGGTTATAATACTTACAACGGAGCAGAACCTCGCTAATTAAGGGGTATAATACCCGACTATAATATCACTTCTACAGAAATTTGAGATTGAGAATTGAAATGTGAGCGAGTTGAAATGGAATCCGATGCCTGCTATTTATAGTTGCTGATACTTGGTCTCCACGCGGCCCGCGTAAGGGTAGACAGGAGTCTACGCGGCCCGCGTCAAACTCCAGTCAATGCGTAGCTTATCCTGGTCATGATCTAGACCTGCCACGATGTCGACACGTGTCGGCACCGGGCTGCGCCACACTTTAGGTCACTCGCGGCCCGCGTCAACTTAATATATGGTTTACGCGGCCCGCCTGGACTTAAGAAACCAATGGAGTTTGGTTCTAGCTTTCATACCGCCCGCGTAAGGGTTTGGGGTGGGCTCACGCGGCCCGCCTCAGCCCTAGATTTAAACTTTTATATTTTATTTAAATACTATATTGTATTACGGGCTCGGTTTTTACATACGTGGTGTATTTAAACACATATAGGGGTATTCTAAATATATTAGGGGTGTCAGAAATATTTTGGAGGGTTGATATATCTTGATATAACTCCTGGATTATTTAATAGAATATATATTGTACTCACATTAAGTATAGTGACCCAATTCTACTTTTATCCCTACGTCACGAGACAGAACCCCAACGAATTTAGGCAGAGCCTTGACATACGTTACGGGACCCTACGTCACTTGGACAGGGTATCAGTGCTTAGGGGTTACAATACTTAAAACGGGCAGGGCTTTATTATTATGGGGTGAAAATAAAACTAAAATTTATAAATATAATTTTGAGAGGAAAGGCGCGACATAGCTAGAAGAAAGAAAAAGGACTGAATGATTTTTGATTGTGTGCATTTCTCTTATTTATACTAAATTTGAAGCATGGGGATCACTGCTTCTTTGGACACGTACATATACCCATTAATGTCATATTCTTCTTATCCTTCCACGTAAGGTATGCATGAATTTCTAACTTCACATGTTAGATTATAGTTATTATTATTTTATTTGTTATTATATACGTAACATATATATAGAATTAAATGTTAATTTTTCTTTAATTATTTTATTCTTTTCTTTGAGATGTACGTACACTAACATGTGTTTAGTGTTGAATTATTTTATTATAATATATATATTATAATTAATTTAACTGCTTCACTCATTTGGCGCTTATAACTTTAAAAATATAACGTTTTATAAAACAATAAATATATTATTAGAACGAGAATAATTTTATCTATATTTTGAACCAAGTTTCATTAAAAACATAGTAGGTTCAAATATAATGTATTTTTATAATTTAATTATTAAATGGTTCCTACGCTTACCCAAAATACCACATATTTCCATTGGTCAACTTACCCATGATGCATCCTTTAAATAACATAAGTTTTTATATATTTTATATACAATTTTTGGGAATGTTACATTCTCCCCACCTTGTTTTAAATCTCGTCCTCGAGATTCCCTGTAATATGGATGAATATTTAGTTAATTAGTTTCTAGGGATATTCTGCCATTTGTTTTGAATTTCACTTTACTTTGACCAGAACTATTCTCTATGTTTTGAGACTCTTATCTTCTCAAGAGTTTCTTAATGAAGGTAAAATTATTAGCGTAAGCTTTAACATAACTTTTAGTTACAGGCTTCCTAATGCGTTAATAATCGCAAGGGAATTTCTTATACTTCTGATGGTGTTCCAACCTATAGAGTTCCTATTGTTTATCTTATCACACGAACTACGAGACGAATAATCAAACGAATTAGTGTTTGATATCGGAATTAGAGACGTATATAGGAGATTTCTAATAAATAAGTCTAAAATTATCATTGACACACTTGTTCATGATTTACCCCTAATTGTTAATTAATATGGTCTTTGGATTTCCTCATAGACATACACGTCTATATAATATTTCATATACTGTAATATACACATTATTCATAATGTCAATGTATTTAACAGATTCACAAGTCAGACATCAGGTCATGGTACTATTTAGGGAATTCCATTAACATAACATATATCCCATCTCACCTGGTCTTGCCGGAGAGGTAACCCCATCTCACCCGGTCTCGTCGGAGAGGTAACCCCATCTCACCCGAACAAGCTGGAGAGTCTACTGCACCATGCCCAGTTTTACCGGAGAGGTAATTATCATGATATTTCCCATAAATAGACTTCTCTCAAATCAGGATTTTGAAAGTACATCGTTTATTATAGTTTGCATCAAGAAACAAGGAAATCAATATTCTCATGATAGATCATATTCTAGAGCCGAGTAGTATCAATAAACAAGAAATAACAGTGGCCAGTTGTTATTGCTTATTTATTATACAGGCACTGTTCTAGTCATTATCCTCACGGAATACCAATAACCATCACACTTTATCTATGCAAGTAATTGGCTTATCTCAAAGCTTTATACTAAGGCATTCTTCTTAGGTTCAGTCTAAATGTTGTCCTGGTTATTACCAGTAAATATCAATATCCCAACTCTTTCATTCAAGCATAGATATTATTATGGTTGTGGTTTTTGGTTGGAGAATGGAGTTTCAATTATATCATTGTCTCCATTGATACTATAGCTAGGTTCAATGTAATAAGTATGCTTACAGCTAACTTATATATAGTTAGATTCCATTGCAAGGAATATTTCATTGAGACAGATGACATCTTAAAACATAATGGGTGTCATGACTTATTCTTATAAAGACTCCATATTTTCATATGAATTACCAATGACATTTTCAGTTATGCTTGTCTTATAAAAGATATTATATTGGGTATACGCATATATGTGTATAAAATTTCAAATTTCTAGTTAATATTACACTTACGTAATATATACACACATATATATAATACTAAATTATTTTATAAAAATAATACCATACATCCGATGGTACCCATCATCAAGCTTAGTTCCATGACTTTATTTTATCCTTTGATAAAAGTAGTATATTGAAATAAACTTCTGTTTAAATTTATTGAACACAATATTTTGGAGTTTTAAGGATGGATTAATAAAAGATTTAAAGAAATGAATTACTCAAAATATGAACTTTCTGGACTCATGGGAATAAGTTTATTTTTAACTAGTGGGTTGAACCATAAAGTATCAAAATTTAACTATCAGTTTATTGTATATTATATTATTTATTCAAAGAAGTACTTAGGATAAGTAATACAGAGTTTGACGTTTCTAAAATTGATTCTAACTATATTTGAGTAATATACATGTATTGAAATATGCATGTATATCCCATACAATAATAATTAATTTAAAGATATTACAATATTAAAATTGTAATCTAATTTTTAAATAAAGTTTTATAAAGGACAAACGTACTAACACACATTTGATTCAACTATTCTTATGTGGGGCATCCATTTTTAATTATAGTGTGAGAAAAATGAATGTTTAGGAATATTTTAATGTGCCAAGTAAAATAAATAGATACTAAATTATTGATTTAAGTGGGATAAGAAAAGATGTTTTCACTGTTGCAATATCCTTACTTCTTTAAAAAATTTAATTATCTAATTTTTTTTTCTACCATAAGTAAATGTGCAAGGATAAAAAAATATACAGTATATTATTTTCGTATAGTATAATATACTTATACTTATGAGAAGATAGGATTTGTATACATATTCTAGTAAAAAGATCTAATAGCCTTGTTACATTTTAATAAACTTGTGACGGACTTATAACATAAGTGCATATACTATTCTATATACTATATTATACTTATTAAAATTTATTACACCATGATATTTTATTAAAATTTTAGATATAAAATATATCTTTTACTTACTGTACTATCTTATAGTAAAATATACTATTCATATATCATTGTAAAATGTTTTATGATTATACTAATAATATAAAAGATATGGATGAACTCAAATATTATGAGTTATAATAAAAAAAATGTATTTGACTTACTGTACGAGTCGAATATTGGAAAATTTATATTAGATTTTAGATATCAAATTATTTTTCAACCGAAAACCGTGTAGGATAGATACCCATATGTACTAGTGGATTTCTATTTTTTTTTTCAAATTTTAACACTTGTTTGAAAAATGAATATTTCCCTCAAGTGTTTCATTAAAAACACTCCAAAGATGTACTACAAAATTAATTTAAGTTTAAACTAATAAATTATTTTGAGAAAGAACATCTTAATAAAATAATTAATTTATGGTTTTTAGGCAAATCAACAAACCATGTGCTAACATACAAACAAATTTATTTATTTTTTTTATTTCTTTTTTCATAAAGTTACTATTATAACTAAACCATTTATTCGTTGTATGTGAAGGAGTATGTATTAATATATAATAAAAATTTTCAATCATACTTAGGTGAATGAATGTCAGCTGACTTGAATACTTTTCTTTATAATTTAGGATACACAATCCTATAACTAATATGACTGGTTAATTTAATTATTAATTATTTCCAGGCATAAGACCTATTCTGTAAATACCTTAATATTAAAGATCTGTAGAAATGCTTTCAACGTTTAGTTAGGCTTTTTCTACGTAGTTCAACCAACCCATATCTCAAAAAATTTAAATGATTTTATTTAATCATGAATAACCATAATATTCATTTAACTATCTATTTTATTACTAAGTATTTTAATAGAAACATTTACAAGTAATCCTAACATCAGTTATTTCATAAAACTATGAAAGTATGAAATCTTATGGTCAACTAGTTATAAACCAGAAATAATAAAATAGAGTGAGAAATTGGTACACCTGGGGTTCAAAACTTGCTTTGGCTAGATCCACTAAATAAATTTTATTACTTCTTAAAATCCTTTCGGTTAATTTAATAGCTTCGGTTTTTATTTATTGGAATATAAATTATTAAAACTACAAAGTTTTAAAGCTTTATACCATATATTAATATGTATTTTAAACCAAAGTAAATAATTGGTTCCAAAAAGAGAATCATAAACATGACTACTTTGTTAATAACTAACTTAGTTTGATGTATATTATGATATTATTTGAGTAGGTGGTATTAACAGACAAATTTCTACTACAAACATTTGGGTACAATCATAAAATAGATTGATTAAAAACGGCAAACATTGCGACTCATATATATATATATATATATATATATTACAAACTACAACTGGAATTCAAAATAAACTACGGATTATGCATCCGTAACTTATTTTAGTCTATCTATGTTATAGGAGTATTATGCTCAACATGCCTTTATGTAAAGTTTATTCTATCTCCTGTCTCTACTAAGTTGTTATCTAATAGGCAAAGTTCCTTTTAAAGTTTCTAGCTCATAGGCGGCATGGGTACTGGTACTGGTTTGGCCGTTCAACTATTTAATATAAGTTAACATTTACTGCTGTAGTGGCTAACATATGGAGATTTACCCATTGCTCATCTAATTCATCTTTCCCTTGTAGGTTATTGCCTATTTCCTGAGTTTGTGCATTTATTTCCTGATTGATTATTGCTCCCTTCGGTTGTGACTTCTTTATTTTCTCTCGACTTTTGCTAATAATCCAACTTCTTTTCTTAGACCATGTGTAGTGGGGCGTTTTTTAAAAAAAAAATTCAAAAAAAACGCCCGAAAACGCCCCCCCTCCCACTACGCCCGACGTTATAGGGTTTTTTTTTGGAAAAAAATACGTTTGGCGTTTTATTTAAAACGCTTGGCATACAAGTGACCATCCAATCACCTTTAAGCTTGGACTGACAACTTTGACTTTTGAATATATAGGGACAAAAAGTGTGTGTGTGTCTGACAACTTTTTGAGATATCACATGCCTTTCAACCTCACATCCATTTGATTCTTTTTTTATTTTTTGGATTAAAAATAATATGGGCGTTATTGGAATAATGCCCCACTACACCACTTTTTGCTATAATGCCCCATACTGACTGGGATGACACGTGTCGGATAATGCCTCATGGTGGGGGCATTATAAGTTGTTACCGCTACACATGGTCTTAGTGGTAAATGGTTTCTTAGACTGTGCCTTACAAATAAATATTCCTTCCTCAATATCTGCTGAATATCCTGAGGGATTTGGTTGAAATGAGGTTCCCTCATCTTTTGGTAAACTATCTAATTGACGATAGATGTCCGAAATTCTTTGCTTACCCATACTGTAGACTAACAAATAGTCAAATAACATAAAACACATAATCACATAAGTTATTTCCTAACACAGAATTTAAAACTTAAGTGTCAGCATAACACTTCTTTGGCTTGAACCAGTGGCTAGGCTCTGATACCACCTTCTGTCACAACCCCCCGATCCCTGATCCCCGGGAACGGGCGGACGCGAGCTCAGATTTTGGTGGTATCAGTTTGTTTAATCTTGCAGCGGAATTTACATCAGGACCGTAGTTAGGAAATGTTTATCAGAGTAAAACCACCATATTTGATATTAGTAATCACATGGGCAAAACCCAAGTTTCTTATTACAATACATTTATAGGGACAAACCCCATTTTAGTGAATTTAAAACATCGTTTATTAGGTAACTTTTATAGCCACATTTTTCCCAAGCCTTCAGTGCTCTTCAGCTGGCTTTTCACTAATTGGTTGTTCACATTGTGTTACCTGTAACGTGTTTTAAAAACATTTGTCAGTCGGAAATACTGGTGAGTGAATCCCAGTTTAATCAAGAAACATTTTATCAATTAAAACAGTATTGAGAGCGATCACATTGTTTATGTCTACACAATTACTCATTCAGTATTTGTCACTCGACCGGATCTATGGCTATGGTCAAATTACCCATTGGCTAACTCGTCGTCCAATGGTAATGCACTGTCATTCCGACATACTACTACTACTCGTAGTAATAAATTTTGTATACAAAACTCCATAATACCGGCAGTAATTGAAGAACTACAAAGACTCAATCACCGCTTAATCATATTGTAAAACATTTAAGGTTTTGTAAAACATTCCAAAAAGGTTAACAAAAAGAGGATAAACTCACATTGCTATTTTAGACTTCGCGTAAGGGTTTCCTGGGAATAATCTATAATTTACACAGATGTACATAGGTTAGTATCATAACCCTTTGAAAATATTAATGATACCCTCCCCGAGACGGTATTCCAACAACTACGCCGGGCAGAACCACGACAGTTGTTACGGAACCCTAAATCAATCGGGCAGCGTTTCTATTATGAAACTGGGGTTATAATACTTACAACGGAGCAGAACCTCGCTAATTAAGGGGTATAATACCCGACTATAATATCACTTCTACAGAAATTTGAGATTGAGAATTGAAATGTGAGCGAGTTGAAATGGAATCCGATGCCTGCTATTTATAGTTGCTGATACTTGGTCTCCACGCGGCCCGCGTAAGGGTAGACAGGAGTCTACGCGGCCCGCGTCAAACTCCAGTCAATGTGTAGCTTATCCTGGTCATGATCTAGACCTGCCACGATGTCGACACGTGTCGGCACCGGGCTGCGCCACACTTTAGGTCACTCGCGGCCCGCGTCAACTTTATATATGGTTTACGCGGCCCGCCTGGACTTAAGAAACCAATGGAGTTTGGTTCTAGCTTTCATACCGCTCGCGTAAGGGTTTGGGGTGGGCTCACGCGGCCCGCCTCAGCCCTAGATTTAAACTTTTATATTTTATTTAAATACTACATTGTATTACGGGCTCGGTTTTTACATACGGGGAGTATTTAAAAACATATAGGGGTATTCTAAATATATTAGGGGTGTCAGAAATATTTTGGAGGGTTGATATATCTTGATACAACTCCTGGATTATTTAATAGAATATATATTGTACTCACATTAAGTATAGTGACCCAATTCTACTTTTATCCCTACGTCACGAGACAGAACCCCAACGAATTTAGGCAGAGCCTTGACATACGTTACGGTGCCCTACGTCACTTGGACAGGGTATCAGTGCTCAGGGGTTACAATACTTAAAACGGGCAGGGCTTTATTATTATGGGGTGAAAATAAAACTAAAATTTATAAATATAATTTTGAGAGGAAAGGCGCGACATAGCTAGAAGAAAGAAAAAGGATTGAATGATTTTTGATTGTGTGCATTTCTCTTATTTATACTAAATTTGAAGCATGGGGATGTCACACCCCGATTTCCACGTGTCACCGGTGGGCCCGGTGGGGGAGTATCGTGACGTGGTTGGCAACGTAATGGTCAAACAACCCAATATAATAATGCATAGCGGAAACAAATTTAAAAATAAGATACAACCGAATTTATTTATTGTAATCAAAGTCACAATATCCGGTGTTTATCCACAGAACGGATCGAAACAAAATAACATTTATGGTTCAACAGACTTCTGGCATCCTAAGCTTGCGAGACTTTTATTGATGCTTAGGAGACAATCCAGCCAAATTTCGTTTAGTACCTGCATTCAGTCTTTTTGGGAAAATACGTCAGTTTACACTGGTAAATACATTCAACTGACTCATTTTGGAAAATGATTGAAAATTGGTTTGGATGCACATGGCATAAACATTTTTATTTAACTTGGGAGAATTATTTAATATTATAATCTTGTGAACGAATTACATGTTACTTATGCGTTCAGTAGCCCGGATCTAGTCCGGGTTAAAGATCAATAGACACACCACATCATTGAGTTATACACGGACAGTGTACGCCTACACCCCGTGCTCAGGTCGCGGCCATCTCGTAAGATGATGCCAAGGATATCCGGGACATGGTCATTAACCCCCCAAAGGCTGTAAAGTAAACAAGACTGTTTAAACGAGCCGATCAAATTATTCAACTACCCACTAAGCGTGGAGATTTGATGCCCGATCAAGCGGTACGCTACGTACCGTAACCCAAGCCCGTATAGGGAAATAAGTTAAAAGTATTTACCTGAATAAGTATTTATCACAACAAGCAAAATGCACGTAGCTTTTACTGGTTCTCCTAATCCGGAACGAAGGTTTATAATAACCTATTAGAATTCTAACGGGTCTTTTATTAAGCTTAAGCTTAGACCGGCTAGTTTCAAGATACGGTTCGTACGCACAATTAAGCGAAGACCGGGTAGAATGTGATTTAGACCCGACAAGTTTGAAGACTTGTTTAATATGGGTTTATTGTTCACATTCTGGATTTTGAGATAAAACCGTTAAGGTTTGACCCGTTTCGGCTAGTTTATGTAAACTTGTTACATAATCCGAACCGTACGCGTAATAAGCGTGACGGGTAGTCATGAGAGCTATATACAGGTTTCCTAAGTTAATTATGTCTCAAATATGTTGTGACATCAGTAAGGTGTCTTTCGTTATGCCCGAAACGTGTTTAAACACAAACTAGGCCCCGTAGGGGTAGTTTGGTCATTTAAAAGTTTATAAAAGAGTTTAGGTGACAACCTGAGTTACAGGTCTGATGTAATCAACAATTATACTCAATTTGCTAAGTTACATCAGTAGGTTAAAGCATGTATGTGAAACTTATCATTATTAACCAAACTAGGCCCCGTAGGGGTATTTTGGTAATTTCACATAAGCCGAAAAGCTCAAAACCGAGGTCTGAGTTTATCAACCTTTGCTTACTGTTAAAATTTTATAATTTTCCTCTTATATCAGTAGGTATCAACCCGGTTATGTCCAATATGATTTTAAAACATACTATGCGCTAAAAACGCTAAATAAGGCGATTAAAGGCCATTACCGGGTTCGATACTTAAATCTGATATTTTTATATTTCCAGAAGGCTTAAAATAATTTATTTATCATAACTAATCAGTAGCAAAAGGTTTGGAGTCGTTTAGATGTGTAAAACTCATTTTATGGTCCGTAAGGGCAAAACCGACAATTACCGAAATAAGCCTACGACTACGAGTTATGCTCAGCCTAAAATTAATTAAAAATCTTTAAAAATCCAAAAATAATATATTACATCAGTGGGTAAAAGATTTGCTACCAAAAAGTATGTTTAACTAGGCTATACGCTAATTACGCCATTTTATTAACATAAAGCATTAGTTTAGCGATAATGAGCATAACTCTTAATCTACAAGTCAAACTGATGTCAAACTTTGCATGCAAGTCTATATATCAGTAACAAAGGTTTCTACACTTTTACATTTTCATAAATCACGTTTTAAGGTAATAAGGGCATAACGGTCAACATATGAGCAATTAACGGAAACGTGCATAATAATTGGATAACTAATGAACCAAGGTGTATAATCACAGAGGGTTGTTCTAACATGTAACCTAGTCCAATTAAAGCTCTGAGGTATTTCTAAAATATGCCTAAACGGGTCAGAACTGAAAGTCAAAGTGAAAGTCAAACTATGTGACTTTCGGTTCCGAACCGGGTTTAAACAGGAAATAGTCGGGTTGAACATGTTTGGACATGTTCTTACACTAATTACTAAGTTATAACAATGATCAAACAGGTTATATATGTTCTAGATAGCTAATTATGCATAAATGACATTTTAAGCATTATGTTGACTTTTTAATTAAAGTTTGACCCGACATTAGACCTGGTTAGAGTGGTGATCAGGGGAAACCCTTTTGAGGTTTTATTACCCACTTAAATACCAACTCATAACTACTTTTAATTCGAGATATGACTGAGCCATTATTGACTAATCTCGAAGTCAAACCGTAATTACGACGGTTTGACTTTTAGCTAATTAACTAAGCTAAACTCAAATAAACAAGAACTAGCAGACTTACAAGAGTCCTACGCACGAGATTGATCACTTGAGGCTGCTTGATAGCTCCAGAAATGATCCACAAATGCAGGAGAAGATGTGAGAATGAATGTTGCACTTACTTGGCCTTTTATAGTTGAATCACTCACCATAAGTGCTTGACAAACAAGTCTACAAGCTCCCACAATCGATCAACAGGTGTCCTAGAGGCTTAGGGGGTGTTTTAGGGGCCAGGAGATGTGAAAAATCGAGTAAAGGTCGCCCATTACAGCTTCTGCAGACAACAGCCCGCTTTTCACGGTTCTGGAAGTCCCTCGCGTGGCGCGAGGGACCCTCGCGTGGCGCGAGGACATGCAGATCAGCAACTTTGTTTCTCTTTTGCGATTCAGTCCTTGGCTCTTCAAAACTCGAATAGGCACTGATTTATTGTATGGTAAACCCTCACAATTGATCTAATAAGGCCTTAAAACATATACCCACTTTGCCAAGTCCCCGGTTAACTTTATTTTCACCCGAAAAGTCCTAACTTCCAACGTTTACGCTTTAACACTTCGCACACGAATTTGGTCATAACTTTCTCATACGTTAACCAAACTTTATGGAATTTTTATGGTGCCTTCTCATGAGCATAGTTAATATTTACAAAGCTTCGGGTTTGTCAAAAGGTCACTCAGAGGTATAAATTAAACATGTTGACACATTTGGTCCCTGTAGTTTGAAATCACTCACTTTTAGCTTCGTATGATCCATGATTTATTCGTTTGAAGGTATGAGCATCGTGTAGGGTTAATATACATTATAGTTATTCACAGTCGACACTTAGAATACGTATATTCACATACTTTCCATGTTTGTCAACTTTAGTCCTTCCATAATATTTCTTTCACACGTTTGACTTTATGACACGTGTCAACACATTATAGGACGTGAATTTTCGAGGTGTTACATCCTCACCCCCTTAAAATAAATCTCGACCCAAGATTTACTGAAATAAGTAAGGGTACTTTTCTTTCATCGTGGATTCAACCTCCCACGTGTATTCGGGACCTCTACGGGCATCCCATTTGACCTTTACAAAAGGTATATGCTTCCTTCGAAGCTTCCTTACCTGTCGATCTTCAATCGACAAAGGTTTTTCAACAAATTTTAAGCTCGCGTCTATATGCATATCTGTATGTGGTATAACCAGTGATTCGTCAGCGAAACACTTCTTTAGATTGCAGATGTGGAATACATTGTGAATTCCACTGAGCTCTTCCGGTAAGTTCAACTTATAGGCAACTGACCCGACACGTTCGATAATCTCGAAAGGTCCTATGTATCTCGGGCTTAGCTTGCCTTTCTTTCCAAATCGCATTACCCTTTTCCAGGGTGACACTTTAAGTAGGACTTTGTCACCTACTTCGAAGTGAAAATCCTTACGATTTGGATCAGCATAACTCTTCTGCCTATCCCGGGCAGCTTTGAGATTTTCACGAATCTGGACAATCTTTTCCGTCGTTTCGAACACGATCCCTGGTCCTGATAACTGGACTTCTCCAACTTCCGCCCAACAAACTGGCGATCTACACTTTCTACCGTATAATGCCTCAAAAGGCGCAGCCTTAATGCTGGTATGGTAGCTATTGTTGTAGGAGAATTCGATTAATGGTAGGTTCTTATCCCAACTACCTCCCAAATCGATCGCACATGCACGTAGCATGTCTTCCAACGTTTGAATAGTACGCTCACTCTGACCGTCAGTCTGAGGATGATAAGCCGTACTAAAATTCAAACGTGTGCCCAAAGATTGTTGGAAACTTTTCCAAAAATGTGACGTGTACCTAGTATCCCGATCAGAGATAATAGCTACAGGTATGCCGTGTAAGGCTACAATCTTATCAACGTATAACTGGGCTAACATATCGGAGCTATAAGTCTCCTTGATGGGTAAGAAATGAGCTGACTTAGTCAGTCTGTCAACTATAACCCATATTGTATCATTGCCTTTCTTTGTCTTGGGTAACTTGGTAATAAAGTCCATAGTTACCATCTCCCACTTCCACGTAGGAAGTTCAGGCTGTTGTAGCAAACCTGACGGTTTCTGATGCTCGACTTTGACTTGCGCACATGTCAAGCATTTTGCTACATGGGCGGCTACAGACTTTTTCAAGCCTAGCCACCAATAGTTTGCCTTTAAATCCTGGTACATCTTATCAGCTCCAGGATGAATGGAGTATTTGGAACTATGGGCTTCCTGGAGGATGACATCTCGAAGCCCTCCATAAATTGGAACCCATATTCGTCCGTTTAACCGTAAAATTCCGTCCTTGCTAAGAGTTAACTGCTCCTCAGTTACTCCTAACTTTTCATTAGGATAGTTAGCTTCCAACACAGCTTCTTTCTGTGCAGCTAACAACCTTTCCATCAAATTATTCTTTATCTCCATACGCTTGGCGTTAATTCGGATGAGTTTAACCCTTTCCTTTCGACTCAAGGCATCGGCGACTACATTCGCCTTGCCGGGATGGTATTTGATTTCACAATCGTAATCATTTAAAGTTTCCATCCAACGGCGTTGCCTCATGTTTAATTCCTTCTGATTAAACAGATGTTGGAGGCTCTTGTGATCAGAATAAATCACACATTTGACACCATAAAGATAGTGCCTCCAAAGCTTCAGTGCGAATACAACGGCACCCAACTCCAAGTCATGGGTGGTGTAATTCTTTTCATGCACTTTCAGTTGTCTTGAAGCGTAGGCAATCACCTTGCCTTTCTGCATAAGCACACACCCCATGCCAGTGTGCGAAGCATCACAATAAACCACAAATTCTTCTATTCCATCTGGCAATGTCAGTACCGGGGCGTTGCTCAACTTTTGCTTCATAATGTCAAAGGATTCTTGCTGCTTAGGGCCCCAAACAAACTTAACCTTCTTCTTAGTTAAGGAGGTTAGGGGTGCAGCAATCCTTGAAAAGTTTTCAATGAAACGCCTGTAATATCCTGCCAATCCCAGGAAGCTACGAATCTCCGTAGGCGTCTTTGGCTCTTGCCAATTCATAACAGCTTCAACTTTAGCGGGATCCACCTGGATACCACGCTTACTAACCACGTGTCCAAGAAATTGGACTTCTCGTAGCCAAAATTCACACTTAGAGAATTTGGCGTAGAGCTTCTCCTGACGTAGAAGTTTGAGAATACAACGAAGGTGTTTCTCGTGGTCAGCTTGATTCTTAGAATAAATAAGGATGTCATCGATGAAGACGATAACGAATTTATCTAAGTAACGCTTGCAGACGCGATTCATGAGATCCATGAACGTGGCTGATGCATTAGTGAGCCCAAAAGGCATCACTAGGAACTCGTAGTGACCGTAACGAGTCCTAAATGCAGTCTTGTGCACGTCTTCATCCTTGACCTTCAACTGATGGTAGCCTGACCTCAAATCAATCTTTGAGAAGTAACTTGCCCCTTGAAGCTGATCGAACAAATCGTCGATTCTGGGCAACGTATACCTGTTCTTGATCGTGACTTTATTAAGCTCGCGATAGTCGATGCACAGACGCATCGACCCATCCTTCTTTTTGACAAACAAGATTGGCGCTCCCCAAGGAGATGAACTAGGTCTAATGAAACCTTTAGCCAGCAATTCATCTAGCTGCGTCCGCAACTCCTTCATTTCTGTGGGTGCCAATCTGTATGGTGCTCTAGCAACTGGTGCCGCTCCTGGGATGATATCGATCCTAAATTCAACTTGTCTATCTGGTGGTAAACCAGGTAGATCTTCAGGAAACACTTCTGGGTATTCAGAGATGACAGGGATGTCTTCTAACTTCGGTTTGGGCTCATCAATAATCACCTGTGCCATGTAGATGACACACCCCTTCTTCAAACACTTGGAAGCCTTGAGCATAGTCACGTGCTTAGGTAGTTCATACTGGGTATCTCCCCGAATGGTAAGTGACTCACCAGACGGAGTCCTTATCACTACTTGCTTCATGTTACAGACAATTTGGGCCTGGTTATGAGATAACCAGTCCATACCCAGAACTATGTCAAAACCGGCTAACTTAAACGGAAGTAGAGACAGAGGAAAAGAATGGTTCTTAATGGATATAACACATCCATCTAACACAGTAGAGACGGTTTCTATGGTACCATCTGCTAACTCTACCTCATAGTTTGCGTTTAAGGTTTTGACAGGTAAATTCAACAATTTACAAAACTTATGATCTACGAAAGACTTATCTGCGCCTGAATCAAAAAGTACTCTTGCAAAGACATCATTTACAAGGAATGTACCTGTTATGACATTATCGTCTTGCACAGCTTCTTTCGCGTCCATTCTGAAGACTCTGGCATTAGTCTTCTTAGCCTCCTCAGGCTTCTTGTTGTATTTTGGGCAGTTGGTCTTGATGTGCCCCTTCTCATTGCAACGGTAGCACGTTGCGTCTTTTATCTTTTTGCAATCCAGGGTTTTATGATCCGTGGACTTGAAAATTCCACAAGCAAAGGATTTTGATTGAGTCTGAGAGCTCGACTCCAGTCTGCACTTTCCATAGTGCTGCTTCTTGCAAATTTTACACTTGGGCTTCTCATCAGACTTATGCCCATCCTTCCTCGACTCAGATCCCTTCTTGTTATCACCGTTCCCACGGTGTTTCTTATTCGACCTTCGCGAACCATCATCTTCACGCTTCCTCTTCTCGGCCTCCTTATTCCTCTTCGATCTCTGCCGGACCGCATCCAGAGTGAGGGATAAGGAAATGTCAGTTAAAGACCTGAAGATAGCTGGCCGGGAAGCTTTTACGCTTGCCTTGATCTCGGGTTCTAAACCACCAATAAAGCGAGCGATTCTCTTTGGCTCCGGGGTTACCAGGTAGGGAACCAACCGGGACAGCGTATTGAAGCTTGTCAGGTAAGCTTGACAGTCGAGGTTCTTCATCACCAATGATAGAAAGTCAGATTCTATCTTCTCCACCTCATGTTGAGGGCAGAAATTTTCCTTGATTAGGGCAATGAATTGATCCCACGACATGCTATACAACGGGATCTTTCCGGAGGCCTCCATCAGAGATCTCCACCATGCCAATGCTTCACCCTTGAAGGACTGTGACACAAACTTAACTATATCCCTTTCAGCACACCCGCTGATATCCACCACCGTGTCCATTTCGTCCAGCCAAGTCATACAGTCGACGGCTCCTTTTTCCCCAGTAAAATCCCTGGGTTTACAAGACACGAAGTACTTATAAGTGCAACCCTTGTTACGGGGTCCTTGATGCAGTACTAATTGCTGAGATGGGACACTTTGATGGTTGGTGGACTGACGGTCATCACCATCTTTCTTGGGTCCATTCTTTTTGGGATGAGGCTTGCTATGAGCCTCAGAATGTGTCCTGGGCTTTGAATGTGATGCAGAGTGGGTCCTACTTCGAGTACCACTGTATTCCTCATACTGCCTATCCAAAGCCTGTGTAACAGCGCCGTCTATGATTGCTTTTAATTCAGCACCCGTTAACGTAATCTGGGCGTTCTCATTTGGCTCCACTGGATGGCTATTGATTTCATCTGATTCAGCCATTTGAATTGAACTGTTGCAGAAAACAAGGTCAATATTTTATTTGGGAGTTTATTATGGAATTACCCCTTAGGGTAACTCGTTAACCATGGTAACAGAGACCACATGTGGTTAACTTATTAATCGTATTAATTTAGGATTTCAATTAAAATTTATCCTAATTATAAACAATAACAATATATATTAGCACATAAGGCTTAGTCACATGGACAATTTAAATTAAAATCTATGATTTTAGAGAATCAAGACTTTTAGGGTTTGAACCTAGTTCATTACCCTTATCAGACAGGGAGTCATAGCTACCACTGTCTTTTAGCTCATATGGAAGTGAGCTGGGCCCGTAGGCATCGTATTACCACGTATGTTAAAATATGATCATCTTAATTGATGATCTTAACCCATGATTCAGAGATCATATAACTGGGTTTGGAATCTTCTAAAGAATCCTTATACATATAAGAATGACATGTGATTTTAACGAATCACTTCTGCTAGGAGTGTTAACATGTTTTAAGATGTTAACAGGGATTTGAATCTTTTAAATAGGTCTTACCATCTTGGCCCGGTCTTATATTTGACACGAGGCTAGGTTTCACACTTTAAGATCCTTAATTAAATAATTACATAGGCAGATTAATTTAAAAGGAATGATTTTAATTTATTTATTTCATTTGTAAATATTTATGCACAAAATGGCAAACATGAAATTTATAAAAACAACAATCCATTAATTTATTCAAAGCATTACACACTTGCCCTAAACGGGTCTTTCAAATTACGACTTACCCACGCAAGGGTGAAACAGATACTTACCCACGCAGGGGTTAAATAACACACATGCCCACGCAGGGGCTAAATATCACACATGTCCACGCAGGGACTCACACTAACAATACACCCACGTAGGGGTTCAAACAAACAAGCATGCCCATGCAGGGGCTCAAAGCAAACATACCAACTACACCTACGCAGGGGCTCAACAGTAAATACAGGAGAAAATAAGTGTGGAAGGATTCAAGGATCCTTCTTGTTCTTCCCCTTGATCAATCCCACTAATCCCTGGAAGAATGTTTGCCTCTCCCGGCGGTCCTCGTGAACTACCCGTTCAACTTGATTCAACCTCTGCAGGAGTTCTTCATGTTCAGGTGGTGAGAATCTAGGTGGCTGCGATTGAGCCAGGATGATGGGTCTAGGAGGTATCGCGTATCCCTGAGTCGGGTAACTCACCCCCCATGGATCCCCATAGGGTCCTTGGGTGTTGTAGTTCGCTGCTACCATGTACGGATCAGCCTCCGCGTACCCATAGTCGTGATGCGTTGGGGGTTCAAACGGGTTGTATCCCATGCCACCCGTATATGCCGGGATTGGGTTATCAAATCCCATCGGCGGTGGTTGTAGTACAGCAGGGTTGGAGGGTCCACCCATTTGTGGGTCCTCCTGGTATGGCGGGTAGTGACTAGCACTTGACTGTCGTGGGGAACTGAAATTGAAGCCCCCCGGTCGTACCGACATGCGGGCACTGGTTCTCCTACGCCTTGGCGGTTGAGGAGGTGCCGGTTGAACTGGTGGAGGTGGAGGTGGTGGCGTAACTGCCACAAACCGGTGATCCTCGGATGAATCTTGATGATGCGGCTGCGGCTGTGGCTCCTGCTGCTGCTGCCCATGAGACGACGAGTGGTGAGAAGGAGTATAGTACCACTCGTGCTGGTTAAATAGGGCTTGGAAACTGTCTGGACCACCGTAGGGTGATCCGTGGAAGGACGATCCGTCGGATATTTCAATCGGATGGTTTGGAGTACCACTCGCCGGCATAACGGGGTCCGTATCCTCGTCCATATCATCTGCGTGATCTCCTGAAAAGTGGTCCTCTGGACCCAGTGGGTTAAAACCCACGGGTTCTGGTATGAATCCTACCGGGTTAAACTGTCCTCGAAAAACAAGTGTAGGGTCTCCATAGGAATGATGGGACAAAGACCTTTGCAGCGGTATATGGGAAGGCAGAGGGTTGTTGGGCTCGTCTTCCGAATGTGGTCCATATGAATTGTGGACCGGAGGGGTAGAGCTGTGCGAAACAGATCGTCTCGCTGGTTCGACCAGGTTTCTCCTGTTCCGTCGTGGACCTTCGCTCTCCGTAGCAGGTTGGGCTCGTACATTTGACGGTCCAGCTTCATGGTCATTGGGGGCGGTGACTGGCCCCTTGCCTCGTCCTCGTGTTCTGAAGAATCTCGGAGGCATTTTGATGTTCCTGTCAATAAAGCATAAGATAACAATAACAAATATAGAATTCAAAGGACAAAACAAAAACCCGAATAAGGTGGAATTTGTCCTATGTTATAAGTCTAGACTCGAAGGTTTAGATATGTGCAATTGTGTAACTGAGATTAAACACAGAAGGCTAGTGTTTAATTCACTCAGTGTTGGCTCTGATACCAACCTGTCACACCCCGATTTCCACGTGTCACCGGTGGGGGAGTATCGTGACGTGGTTGGCAACGTAATGGTCAAACAACACAATATAATAATGCACAGCGGAAGCAAATTTAAAAATAAGATACAACCGAATTTATTTATTGTAATCAAAGTCACAATATCCGGTGTTTATCCACAGAACGGATCGAAACAAAATAACATTTATGGTTCAACAGACTTCTGGCATCCTAAGCTTGCGAGACTTTTATTGATGCTTAGGAGACAATCCAGCCAAATTTCGTTTAGTACCTGCATTCAGTCTTTTTGGGAAAATACGTCAGTTTACACTGGTAAATACATTCAACTGACTCATTTTGGAAAATGATTGAAAATTGGTTTGGATGCACATGGCATAAACATTTTTATTTAACTTGGGAGAATTATTTAATATTATAATCTTGTGAACGAATTACATGTTACTTATGCGTTCAGTAGCCCGGATCTAGTCCGGGTTAAAGATCAATAGACACACCACATCATTGAGTTATACACGGACGGTGTACGCCTACACCCCGTGCTCAGGTCGCGGCCATCTCGTAAGATGATGCCAAGGATATCCGGGACATGGTCATTAACCCCCCAAAGGCTGTAAAGTAAACAAGACTGTTTAAACAAGCCGATCAAATTATTCAACTACCCACTAAGCGTGGAGATTTGATGCCCGATCAAGCGGTACGCTACGTACCGTAACCCAAGCCCGTATAGGGAAATAAGTTAAAAGTATTTACCTGAATAAGTATTTATCACAACAAGCAAAATGCACGTAGCTTTTACTGGTTCTCCTAATCTGGAACGAAGGTTTATAATAACCTATTAGAATTCTAACGGGTCTTTTATTAAGCTTAAGCTTAGACCGGCTAGTTTCAAGATACGGTTCGTACGCACAATTAAGCGAAGACCGGATAGAATGTGATTTAGACCCGACAAGTTTGAAGACTTGTTTAATATGGGTTTATTGTTCACATTCTGGATTTTGAGATAAAACCGTTAAGGTTTGACCCGTTTCGGCTAGTTTATGTAAACTTGTTACATAAACCGAACCGTACGCGTAATAAGCGTGACGGGTAGTCATGAGAGCTATATATAGGTTTCCTAAGTTAATTATGTCTCAAATATGTTGTGACATCAGTAAGGTGTCTTTCGTTATGCCCGAAACGTGTTTAAACACAAACTAGGCCCCGTAGGGGTAGTTTGGTCATTTTAAAGTTTATAAAAGAGTTTAGGTGACAACCTGAGTTACAGGTCTGATGTAATCAGAAATTATACTCAATTTGCTAAGTTACATCAGTAGGTTAAAGCATGTATGTGAAACTTATCATTTTTAACCAAACTAGGCCCCGTAGGGGTATTTTGGTAATTTCACATAAGCCGAAAAGCTCAAAACCGAGGTCTGAGTTTATCAACCTTTGCTTACTGTTAAAATTTTATAATTTGCCTCTTATATCAGTAGGTATCAACCCGGGTATGTCCAATATGATTTTAAAACATACTATGCGCTAAAAACGCTAAATAAGGCGATTAAAGGCCATTACCGGGTTCGATACTTAAATCTGATATTTTTATATTTCCAGAAGGCTTAAAATAATTTATTTATCATAACTAATCAGTAGCAAAAGGTTTGGAGTCGTTTAGATGTGTAAAACTCATTTTATGGTCCGTAAGGGCAAAACCGACAATTACCGAAATAAGCCTACGACTACGAGTTATGCTCAGCCTAAAATTAATTAAAAATCTTTAAAAATCCAAAAATAATATATTACATCAGTGGGTAAAAGATTTGCTACCAAAAAGTATGTTTAACTAGGCTATACGCTAATTACGCCATTTTATTAACATAAAGCATTAGTTTAGCGATAATGAGCATAACTCTTAATATACAAGTCAAACTGATGTCAAACTTTGCATGCAAGTCTATATATCAGTAACAAAGGTTTCTACACTTTTACATTTTCATAAATCACGTTTTAAGGTAATAAGGGCATAACGGTCAACATATGAGCAATTAACGGAAACGTGCATAATAATTGGATAACTAATGAACCAAGGTGTATAATCACAGACGGTTGTTCTAACATGTAACCTAGTCCAATTAAAGCTCTGAGGCATTTCTAAAATATGCCTAAACGGGTCAGAACTGAAAGTCAAAGTGAAAGTCAAACTATGTGACTTTCGGTTCCGAACCGGGTTTAAACAGGAAATAGTCGGGTTGAACATGTTTGGACATGTTCTTACACTAATTACTAAGTTATAACAATGATCAAACAGGTTATATATGTTCTAGATAGCTAATTATGCATAAATGACATTTTAAGCATTATGTTGACTTTTTAATTAAAGTTTGACCCGACATTAGACCTGGTTAGAGTGGTGATCAGGGGAAACCCTTTTGAGGTTTTATTACCCACTTAAATACCAACTCATAACTACTTTTAATTCGAGATATGACTGAGCCATTATTGACTAATCTCGAAGTCAAACCGTAATTACGACGGTTTGACTTTTAGCTAATTAACTAAGCTAAACTCAAATAAACAAGAACTAGCAGACTTACAAGAGTCCTATGCACGAGATTGATCACTTGAGGCTGCTTGATAGCTCCAGAAATGATCCACAAATGTAGGAAAAGATGTGAGAATGAATGTTGCACTTACATGGCCTTTTATAGTTGAATCACTCACCATAAGTGCTTGACAAACAAGTCTACAAGCTCCCACAATCGATCAACAGGTGTCCTAGAGGCTTAGGGGGTGTTTTAGGGGCCAGGAGATGTGAAAAATCGAGTAAAGGTCGCGCATTACAGCTTCTGCAGACAACAGCCCGCTTTTCACGGTTCTGGAAGTCCCTCGCGTGGCGCGAGGGACCCTCGCGTGGCGCGAGGACATGCAGATCAGCAACTTTGTTTCTCTTTTGCGATTCAGTCCTTGGCTCTTCAAAACTCGAATAGGCACTGATTTATTGTATGGTAAACCCTCACAATCGATCTAATAAGGCCTTAAAACATATACCCACTTTGCCAAGTCCCCGGGTAACTTTATTTTCACCCGAAAAGTCCTAACTTCCAACGTTTACGCTTTAACACTTCGCACACGAATTTGGTCATAACTTTCTCATACGTTAACCAAACTTTATGGAATTTTTATGGTGCCTTCTCATGAGCATAGTTAATATTTACAAAGCTTCGGGTTTGTCAAAAGGTCACTCAGAGGTATAAATTAAACATGTTGACACATTTGGTCCCTGTAGTTTGAAATCACTCACTTTTAGCTTCGTATGATCCATGATTTATTCGTTTGAAGGTAT
Source organism: Helianthus tuberosus (assembly GCA_030545235.1). Lineage (NCBI taxonomy): Eukaryota > Viridiplantae > Streptophyta > Magnoliopsida > Asterales > Asteraceae > Helianthus > Helianthus tuberosus. The sequence continues at coordinate 43,244 of JARYGA010060251.1, forward strand.
GAGCATCGTGTAGGGTTAATATACATTATAGTTATTCACATTCGACACTTAGAATACGTATATTCACATACTTTCCATGTTTGTCAACTTTAGTCCTTCCATAATATTTCTTTCACACGTTTGACTTTATGACACGTGTCAACACATTATAGGACGTGAATTTTCGAGGTGTTACAGGGGATCACTGCTTCTTTGGACACGTACATATACCCATTAATGCCATATTCTTCTTATCCTTCCACGTAAGGTATGCATGAATTTCTAACGTCACATGTTAGGTTATAGTTATTATTATTTTATTTGTTATTATATACGTAACATATATATAGAATTAAATGTTATTTTTTCTTTAATTATTTTATTCTTTTCTTTGAGATGTACGTACACTAACATGTGTTTAGTGTTGAATTATTTTATTATAATATATATATTATAATTAATTTAACTGCTTCACTCATTTGGCGCTTATAACTTTAAAAATATAACGTTTTATAAAACAATAAATATATTATTAGAACGAGAATAATTTTATCTATATTTTGAACAAAGTTTCATTAAAAACAGAGTAGGTTCAAATATAATGTATTTTTATAATTTAATTATTAAATGGTTCCTACGCTTACCCAAAATACCACATATTTCCATTGGTCAACTTACCCATGATGCATCCTTTAAATAACATAAGTTTTTATATATTTTATATAAAAATTTTGGGAATGTTACATTTGCTCCTTCTCAACCTCTGTTGTCGGACACTGGAATGAACCGAAAACATCTCCCTTAACTACTGGAGCGACTGAGGGTTTGCACTGTTGCATGTTGTAACGTGTAAGGACACGATCTATGTAAGCCTTTTGGGACAATCCTAAGATCCCTTTGTGTCTATCTCGGTGAATTTCGATGCCAATAACGTAAGAAGCCTCTCCGAGATCCTTCACGTCGAAGTTATGCGAAAGTAACCGCTTCGACTCATGCAACATGTCTAAACTATTACTTACCAATAGAATATCATCTACGTAAAGGACAAGTATAGTAAAGTTGCTCCCACTCATCTTGAGGTAGGTGCATTGATCCACTTGATTCTTCATAAAACCTTGCTTCTTCATGACTTCATTAAACTTGAGGTACCATTGACGTGATGCTTGTTTTAACCCGTAAATGGATTTCTTCAGCTTACAGACTAGATGCTCCTGACCTTCAGGTTTAAAGCCTTCAGGTTGTTTCATGTAAACATCTTCGTCTAAGTCTCCGTTAAGGAAAGCGGTTTTAACGTCCATCTGATGTAACTCTAAATCAAAATGAGCTACTAGGGCCATGACGATCCTTAATGAATCTTTACGAGTGACAGGTGAAAACGTCTCTTGATAATCAATTCCCTCTTTCTGAGTGTAGCCCTTTGCAACCAATCTCGCTTTGTAGCGTTCAACATTCCCATTCGGATCCAGTTTTGTTTTGAACACCCATTTACATCCTACGGGTTTGACTCCGTTGGGTAATTCTACCAAATCCCAAACGTCATTTTTCTTCATGGATTCAAGCTCTTCAATCATTGCTTTATTCCATTCAGAAGACTAATCACTGCTAATGGCTTCATTGTAAGAGATAGGATCATTAAGCTTTCCGGGATCCATTTCAGTCAGGTAGGTAACATAATCATCCCAATTAGTAGGCCTTCTTTGCCTAGATGGCCTCCTGAGTGGATTATCGGGTTCAGCGTTGTCTTGGTTTTGAGCGTTTGATGTGCCTTCGTCATGAGGTATAATGGGTTCTGATTGTAGAGGTGAATTTGCAGTTGGTGCAGTAGCTTCAGGTACAGTAGTTGCATTGGGTACAAGAGGAGTAATCGGAGTAATGGTAAGCGACGAGTCTCTCCCCCCGCGTCTTGTACTTCTTGCAATTCTTCGTAAGGGTTGTTACTGCTCCCACTGACCTTGAAATCCTCCAGGAATGCGGCACGCTTGGTTTCAACAATACGGGTGACATGGGAAGGACAATAGAAACGATAACCCTTTGAATTCTCAGGATACCCGATAAAGAAACAGGTAACTGTTTTAGGGTCAAGTTTCCTTAGGAAAGGATTATAAAGTTTTGCTTCAGCAATGCAGCCCCATACTTTCATATATTTAAGACTCGGTTTCCTTCCTGTCCAAAGTTCATAAGGAGTTTTAGGGACAGACTTAGAAGGAACTCTATTGAGTATATGAACAGCTGCTTTTAACGCCTCAGTCCAGAGGAATAATGGTAAATTAGTGTTGGCTAACATACTGCGCACCATGTTCATATGGGTACGATTTCTTCTTTCAGTGACACCATTCTGCTGAGGTGTACCAGGAATGGTGTATTGGTTCACAATCCCCTGGCCCTTACAAAACTCATAAAATGGACCAGGAGCTTGACCCACATCAGTATGTCTTCCATAATATTCACCGCCTCTATCTGATCTCACAACTTTAATCTGACGATCTAATTGCTTTTCAACTTCAGCCTTATAATCTTTAAAAGTTGTAAGAGATTCAGATTTCTCCTTAATAAGATACAAGTACATGTAACGAGAATAATCATCAATAAAAGTGATAAATGAAGTATGTCCTGATATGCCAGCGATTTGGTAGGGACCACTAATGTCAGTGTGAATGAGTTCTAATAAATTAGAGCTCCTAGTGGCACATTTCTTATTCGCTAATGTCATTTTACCTTTAAGACATTTGACACATGTTCCAAAATCAGAGAAATCGAGAGGAGGTAAGACTTCATCCTTTACAAGACGATTTAATCGTTCTTTTGAGATGTGGCCTAAACGTTGATGCCACAACATGGATGAAGTTTCTAAGTCTCGTTTCTCTTTCATCTTTGTGAGTGATTCATTAATGTTATATGACAACAAAGATTTGGAAAAGTTATCTTCTAGTTCTAATCTATAGAGACCACCATCCAGAATACCAGTACCATAAAGAACAGAATCATAGAGGATGAAGAGTTTGCGATGACCATGGGAAACAATAAAACCGTCCATGTCTAACTTTGGTCCTGATACAAGGTTCCGAGTTACCTCAGGAACATATAAGGTATCATAAAGTTTAATACATAAACCAGTTTTCATAACTAATTGTAATGTTCCAATGGCCTTCACTTCTAATTCTCGATCATCCCCAACCTTAAGTGTTCTTTGGTTTCTTTCCAGCTTCCGGATTGTAAGGAATCCCTGAGTTGAATTGGTAACATGAACCATAGAACCAGAATCAAACCACCAAGAATTAGCAGGAACACTTAAATTATAGGACTCAAGTATCATAAAATAATCGTTACCTTTCTTAGCCAGCCACTCCTTAAAATCAGGGCATTCCTTCTGCATATGTCCTGTCTTTTTACAGAAATTGCAGCGGATATTTCCTAAGAAGTTCTTAGAGCTGGAAGCTGTACTTGTATTAGGATTAGGATTAGGTCTTTGGACTTTTGAAGCATCCTTCCTCTGATAATTGTTCTTCCTTTTCTTAGAGTTGGAGGTAGTGAAGTTGGCAACATCAGTAGTGCGATCCATCCTCATACACTCTTCCTCCTGTACGCACATAGCGACCAGCTCACTCATCGTCCATTTGTCCTTCTGAGTGTTGTAATTGATCTTGAATGCTTCAAAGGACGAAGGAAGCGAAGTAATGATGAAATGAACAAGGAAACCATCACTAATTTCCATTTCCAGCCCC
>JARYGA010060251.1:47144-95005 GCA_030545235.1 Helianthus tuberosus
AAAGCCTAATCGAAGAACAGAATGCAGCCAAAAAACTGGCCCACGCGGACCTGGGCTTTAACACAAAAAAAATAAAGGTTAAATTGTGCAAAAACTGGCCCACGCGGGTTTTCGGAGCTGCATTCGTGTCCGCAGGACGTGCGGGCATGCACGAGTTCAATTAAATTTCAATTCAGAAACTCATTTTTTGCACCCCCCCTGCGCGCGGGTAGGACTTTTGGTAAAACATGTCATAAAGCTACAATGGAGTAGTAAAGACTTTACCTTATAAACAACCACTAACTTTGTTAACACACCGATGTGGGACAAAGTATTTACCACCTTTTGAGGCTTTCATTCACACACCCAACATATAAGTCCTTTGCTACTAACTATTAGTTTTTGTTAAATATACATGTAAAATAGCATATATACAAGGGTACTTTGAGGATGATGATGCGGAGTGGAACGAGTTCTATGATATTTAGATGTCATAACATTACTAGTTTAAGTTGTTTGAGCTATTTTATGATGTTTGTTTTATGTTTAAACCTTGTTTGTTGAAATATTTTCTATTTATGATGTTTGTTTTATGCTAATTTGTGATTTTTATGAGACATCTATATATTTTTTTAATTTTTTTTAATAATGTTTTGAGGCTTACGCCTCGACCTGCCTCGAGGCTTACGCCTCGTGAGGCTAAGGGAAAACGCCTCGATACCCGTTTTAGCCTTTTTAAACCTTGGTTATGCAGGAAAAGTGCAGATCGTTTTTTAATTTTTTTTACTTTTTTCGTTTTTTTAATTTTTTATAAATTTTTCAGTTTTTATTATTATTGATTTATTCTCAACCCATCCTGACCCAAACCCATCCTGACCCGAACTCATCTTGACCCAAACTCATCCTGACCTTCTTCTTTCTTTTACCCATCTTGACCCAAACTCATTCTAACCCAAACCCATCCTGACCCAACAACCAATCCAATCCATTCATTTTGCCACCTCTAATCCTAAGATCTTTTTTCTTAACTTATGCTTGTACTAAAGCATCTATCTATACAAAACTTTACAGCATGCGATAGCCCAAGTTCTGGATAGAACTCATGGATTCACAGACCCAAAATGCATCTTTGCTACGTCTCCAAACTGTTGAGAAGGTAATACACATGTAATACTTTAATTGATTGAAATTAAAAATGAATTGGATTCTAAGTCATGGCGTTATTCTCAGAGGATTGTTCGAGTATTGGAACTCGCTGGTGGGGTGATGGAAGAATTCTCAAACCCTAATGGACCTCGGAAGGAATTGGTCAACAGTCACTGCAGTGAGTTCATGCAAATAATCAAGGTTTTATCTTTTCACAATTAATTGCTTACTGAATCATGTTCTTTTTTTTTCAATGGACGCATGTTACACCCCAATCCTTTTACACATATACAGGGGCGGACCTAGCTCTTTATGAGCCGTAGCATGGGACAGGGCTCAACTTCGTGTCGGTAGTGTATATTTATATATATATATATATATATATATATATATATATATATATATATATATTTCGGTTTTATAGAAAGGAATGAGGATACCCCTAAGTGTAAGTGAAGATGAGATAAATGATATTTTCCGGTGACGGAAACGAAAAGTCCGGTTGACTAAAAGTTGCAGCGGCAAGTTGTTTGAAGAAGATGAAGCTTTTGTTATTATATTAATATAACCAATTATGCATTGGGAAAATAATGAAAAGGCATCAAGGATGTTCAGATACTTATCATGTTTCCCAATAAAAAGTAACTGCCACTTGTTACTTTTGAACATATGCAACTTTTGTTTTCTATTTTGCCTACTAATTAATTTAAAGATACAAAATAATAATCAATGATTTTCTTATCAAATACAACGTTGAAACTTCTATTTACAAGTTTAGTAAAAAAATTTCAGTAGCTTTATTTCATATTTTAAATGTTGATTACGAATTTTAGTTACAATATAAAAAAAGTTAAACAAATGAGGTTTATAGATTTATAAAAATAAACACAATTGTATTTCTTTGGGTTTATATATCAATACCAAAATATGTTTATCATTGCGTCTACGTTTCTATTATATTTTGTTAAAAAAAAGTAGACGCCATAAACATCGGCTTGCGCCGACATGGAGTGCGAGTGTAACCAACTAGTATGCATTGAATAGTCAAACTTAGCCATTTACTAAATATTATCTATAAAACTTCTAAATTACATTTAAAGTTCTATAAAAATTATTTGATACTCCTGTGTGTGTGGTACAACCATTAATAAAAAAAAATTATGTTCAACATATGCTTTAAATGTAAAAATGAAGGTTGATTAACAATTTTAGAGTAAACATCCAAAATGGTCCCTGAGGTTTACTCACTTTTGCCACTTTAGTTCAAAACTTAAACATTTTGAATCTGAGTCCCTGTGGTTTCAATTTTGTTGTCATTTTCATCCAAAAACAAAATCTAGTCTGATTTTTCGGTTGACAATTAGTTTTTTTTTTTTTGTCTTTTTCCTCCCTTTTAATGAAGGGCAAAATTGTGATATTTTTTAATTTGTTATAATAAAATGTTAAAAGACCATTTTGCCCTTCATTAAAAGGGAGGAAAAAGACAAAAAAAACTGGATGTTAACTGAAAAATCTAACCAGATTTTGATTTTGTATGAAAATGACTAGATACAAGAAAATTATAAGTGCCTATTTTACTAATTGTATAGGGCCCTCGAATCCTCATGGACTGACCTAGGTAAAAAAATTGGGATACCCCTGATTTTTTCTTCTAGGTCCGCCACTGCACATATACCGAGTAAATATAAGCTTTACCTTGTAGTATATACTACAACTACATTGTTGCTTATACAGTGTGATATACTCAATTGTAGCAAGTCTATCACATGCCTAGGGACACACATTACACCCCAGGGCCAACTATAAAGCCTTGCGGATTGCCACAAGGTAAATCACTAAAATCTTAAAACATTAGTTAACACAAGAATAACAATTACTAAAAGCATAACAGTACACGTTTTTATCTGTTTTTATTTTATTTTATTTTAAAGCGTCTTTTTGCCATCTTTTTAGTGACATCTTTGTCTTTCGTTGGAAAGCCACAATACATGTGAACTATGCAGTTAATATTGGTGATATATCAGTTATGTCGGTCATATCGGTCCCCTAGTCAAATATCGGTGTCAAATATCGGTACCGATATTATCGGCGATATTGACCGATATTTGACTGATGTAACTGATATATCACCAATATTTGACCGATATATCACCGATATATCGCTGAATTATTGGTGTTAAATTGCTATATACATAACCTCTGCATTATATTACAATTACCGATATTCCACCAATATCTCACTGAGATAACCTGTATCTCAAATATCGGTCCTTGACCGACGATATTCTATATTTTACCGCATTAACTGCATAGCGGGTGAACTGGTGAAGACCTTTAAAACTCAGTTTCACTTTCATTTTCAGCATCCATGTAAGTTATTAACTTCTAAACTCACAAGTTTGTTACATTTGGTGTCGTCGAGTGATTGAAAAAGCAAGAGCCAACATTTAAACTTGGCATGAAGCGTTAACATGCCTGAATTTTTGTGTTAAAATCAAGTTCACAGCCATTCATGGTGAAGATAACACTGGACTGTCTTCGCTTTTCTTCCTTCTACTTTCTTATTTGTGTACTATCTCTCTTTCTTTATCTTCGTTAGATGTAGCATGTGTGTTTGGCGGTGGCAAACGTCATCCAACTTCCTCTGTTTCTGTTTCCTTTGCAGTCGTTAAAAACGTAATGGTTGACTTGATAATCACATAATCCATTTTAATCTATGATATGTTTGATGTTGTTTTTAAGTTTTGCTGATCTAATTGAATAGATAGGTTAAACAGGGTATGTTGTATTAATACTTGTGTGATAAATGTAGGATATACAAGTGACTCTGAGGGAAGAAATTAAAAGTGCATGTGAGTACCGTCCGTTTGAGAAATGCGATTACATAGCGCGAGTATCAAATGAAATCTGTTGCAAGAAACTTGAATATGTCGTTGACAAATTGGATGGCATGGAAGAAACAATGGACCAATATCATCAAGCAACTTGACCGGCCGGCTTGCTCGCTCATATCTAATTTGCAAGTTATATATGCTGTATTGCTATGTTTTGACCTTTATCTTAACAAACGTATACCTACCTTGCTATCATCATTAGTCTGTTTGCTATAAATCGTGTTTGGTATGACCTCTCTCTACTTTTGGAAAGTGGATTCATGATTTTATATGAAGAAAAGTACGAAAAGGGAGGAGTTATGTGTTTAAACATTGCAATAAACTTTTATTCTCTAATTAAAACTAAAATTTTTTTTTGTCATACTTGACTTAATTAGGGATACGTATGATAGGACTGTGACCAGGGTTTGTGCGCCTGTAGGAGATACAGTCTTTCCCTGTGGAAGTAGGACTCCGCCAGGGGTCCGCGTTGAGTTCGTTTCTTTTTGCGGTTGTCTTGGATGAGTTGTCCAAGTCTATTCAAGAGACTGTTTCGTGGTGCATGCTTTTTGCGGATGATATAGTGCTAGTTGCTGAAACTAGACAAACCCTAAATGCCAGGCTAGAGGAATGGAGAGCAGCCTTAGAAAGCAATGGTTTAAGGATTAGTCGGTCTAAGACTGAATACCTTTATTGTAATTTCAACGGTGCAGGTGACAACGAGGACGCTCAGGTTACCATTGAGGGTCAAGTGGTCCCGCAAATGACTAAGTTCAAGTACTTAGGATCGTTTGTGGAAAGGGACGGGGAGATAGATAGTGACGTATCTCACCGCATCCAGGTTGGCTGGTGTAGGTGGAGAGCAGCCACTGGGATTTTGTGTGACAAGAGGTTCCTAACAAAATTAAAGGGAAAATTTTATAGGGTAGCCGTTAGACCGACTATGTTATACGGGACAGATTGTTGGGCCATCAAGAAAACACAAGCGCACAAGATGGAGGTAGCGGAGATAAGGATGTTTAGGTGGATGTGTGGCCACACGATGTTAGACCGAATAAGAAGTGAGGTTTTTAGGGATTGGTTAGGAGTAGCTAGTTTATCAATTGAAAAAGGATGAGCATCTGTTTGAGGCATCTTACCTAGAGTATTTTCACTTGTTAGACCGATTTGCATTAGAAACAAGTGATCCAATTGACATGTTTAGGTAATAACATGATTCTGCCATTTCTGCTAAATAGGATTCAGCTGTATGTAACAGTCACATAAATGTCACTATATATGATATTTCTGCATAAGCAAATCAGCCACAATTTATTATAAGCCCGTGTGGATATGACAAGATGACATCATTTCTATATTCGACTAATAATATATGAAACGACGCTGCAGACATACCAAAAAATTATATACTATAGTTAAAGTGGATATGAATGACTATGAAAAATAGGAATAGCCTATTATGTATTTGAAATCAATAAATGCAAAGAAGAATCAAACCTTGGTGATTGATTGGAGATATTTAACAAATACCCAAGTGGACTTGAAATGTAATCGTTCCAATTTGTCACAATCAAAGTTTCATATTTATTGAGGCATTCTAATATTTTTATAGAAAAGTTGTTAACTTACAACGCAATAGTAGTCATTGTCCTATTAAAGTATAATAATAAAATGTGTTTAATTGGATTGAAATACTTGTATCAAAAGCATAAAGTAAGTAAGAATGAAACTACAAATCAAGAGTAAAATTCATAACACTCGAGCTTGGAACTAGTCCTCAGTCTCAGCTTTATTCTTTTGATCATCTAAAAGCGAATAGTAAGATGTTATATTGAAAAGCATTGTAAGTTTACACTCAAACATATATTACTAAAAAGTATTTCAAAATAATTTCATAAAAATATTACCGGGCTGATGGCCATAGTCTAAACCATAATATATATATATATATATATATATATAGGATTAGGTTCGAGAGTGAACACTAGTGTAGCTTGCGAACTGAGTGAACTAATCCTGGCCATACACGTGTGTAGATCAATGGCCAGGATTTGATGTTGAAATACACTAGTGTATTTTACGATTTGATGATGAGATCCTGGCCATACACGTGTGTAGATCAATGGCCATGATTTGTTCACTCAATTCGCAAATACACTAGCGTTCACTCTAGAACCTCACCATATATATATATATAGAGAGAGAGAGAGAGAGTATAATGTACAAAAGGGCTTAACGTACGTTAACGTACGCGACAGAAAAACAACTTGCGTGATTACATTTCCATGCGTTATTATGCTCCCATGCGTGATTGCGACAGAAAAACAACTTGCGTGATTACATTTCCATGCGTTATTAATGCTCCCATGCGTGATTATTTATGCTCCCATGCGTGATTAACTGATCCATGAGTGATTATGGCCCTGATCTGATGGTTACGCTTGTCGCGTACGTGAAGTACGATAAGGCTTTTTGTATGTTAACCTCTCTCTCTCTCTCTCTATATATATATATATATATATAAGGTGCCTACAGTAAAAGAACAAAAAATAAACTCTAGTCCAACACAAACATGCTACTATATCACATCTTAGAAATGGATTTAGATTTTACATATATACATGCTACAGATTACACAACATGTTGGTTTTGCTGCAGAATGGGGTGGTTTCATTGCAGCAGCTTATACTGTACATTACACATGAAATCCACAACATGGAGTTACAAAGCAGCAATAAAAGGCGGCTCAGCTTCTCCATCAGCCCCCCCATCCACCATGCTCGTCTGCAACACACACACACACGATGTTTTATAACAGATTATTACAAAAAGATTTTAGATTTTAGCATGCACCTACCTCGACATCTTTATTATCATGTCGTGATAGATAACGTTCCAGTGCCCCTTCCCCATACAAGATTTTTGCTCCACGATCAACAGCCTCCTCGTCAACAACAACAGCATCTATTATGTTGTCCCCTGTTCTTTCATCAGGGATCTGCAAACACATTAATTGATCATGTGGAACATCCAACAAATTAATACTGGCCAAGTTCCAAGAATTACAAACCTCGTACATGGCATCCATCAAAATGTTCTCTAACAAGGACCTCAACCCCCGAGCACCTGTGTTTTTCACTATTGCTTTTTTCGCAATTAGTTTCAATGCACTTTCGGTATAATGCAACTTAACCTGAAAACAACAACAAAATAAGATTGATTTATCGAAGAAACCAAAATGCATCTCTATTTCTGGAATGAATGAATATATCAGCCACACGAAAACTTACTCCGTTCATCTGAAATAACTTCTTGTATTGCTTGCCTAATGCATTCTTTGGCTCAGTTAGCACCTAAAATAATTTTATTAATTGCTTGTAAGGATAAAATTCTACAAGAAGAAAAAAAAGTAATGCTATATGCAAAATTCAGTTCAAAATCTTGATTAAACCTCCTTACCTGGACAAGTTGATCTTCTGTGAGAGCCAATAAATTAACAAGAATCGGAAACCGTCCAACAAATTCAGGAATCAATCCGTAAGCAATGAGATCGCTACTTTCGACCTGACAAAAACATATGTCAGTAAAGTTGCTGACCAAAACATAGCTAATAATAAATGGTACTTAGGTATAATGTTAGTTTGAAAGGTGGTGCTTGTATGTATGTATGTACACTTTGAAAGGTGGTGATTACCAAATTAATATTTGTCTTTAGTGTTTGGTAACCTATCTCTACGAATGGTTATCAGCGGTAAAGTAATCAGTTCAATACTAGGAATGATAAAACTGACCGTCAAAAGAATTACACTATTTTACCTATTACTTTCGATCAGCCATCCAGAATTTGACAAACAATATGCCGTTACTACCATCTCTTGCATTAAATTTATTTCAGTCTAGTTGATTATCTATTCAAATAATATTTTTTCCAAAATGCACATATAATAATGTTTAGGTAAAAATAGAGTAAGCTTACAGTTTCCAACAAAGATGAAGTAACAGCAGTAGTGGTAACTCCTCCGGTTCTCATGTTTGCCCGAACAGGTGCCCCAAACCCAATGGAAGAGTCTTGTCGTCTGAAATAACACAAATGTGTGATATAACAGCACTACAGCAGTAAGGAAAAATAAAGTCAACACATACCTTTCTGAGACGGTTTTCTCAAGATCTATAAATGCTCCACCACAAATAAAGAGAATATCTTTGGTATCAATCTGCAAAGAATAGTAATAAAAAAGTTTATAAACAACTATCTGTATCAAGCCTAGAGCGGGCAAGTTTAACCCATATATTATATATTGTACCTGAATATTGTCTCCTCTAGGATGCTTACGTGCCCCCTTCTCAGGGACATTGACAACCTGAAATACATCGTCATGAATGAAGATCTTTCTTGTGTTTACTTTTGAGGTGTGATAAAATAATTTAAAAAAAATGTTATCTTTAAAATAAAATAAAAAAGAGAAAAGGAAAAAACATACAGTCCCTTCCAGCATCTTTAGTAATGCCTGCTGCACACCCTCACCGGATACATCTCTGCTAATGTTAAGACTCTCAGCCTATAAATATGAGAAAAATAGCAAGAAATTAATGAGTGGAACAGATCGAAGGTCAAACATGTTACTCCACATGAATTTTTAGGCTAAACCTTCTTTGTAATCTTGTCAACTTCATCTATATACACAATGCCCTGCTGCGCTGCTGCGACGTTATAATCAGCAACCTGAATTGAGAGAAAGGCTATGATGAAATATATATGTAGCATAGAATTTATGTATCATAGCTTAAAAACAGGAGCAATTGGAGTACTGTCAAAAGCTTGTATAGAATAGATTCCACATCTTCCCCAACGTAGCCTGCCTGCAAACCACAAAATGTTTAAAACACGAAAGGTCAAACGCAGACATAACCTATCGACATTTGAAAAGCAACCAATTTATCTTCCTATTTGATAAATAATGTATAGTAGTTGCCTGAGTAAGTGTGGTAGCATCTGCAATAACAAATGGAACGTTCACTAAGCGAGCTAATGTTTTTGCAAGTAGCGTCTTCCCTGTAATAAAAAAAATTCACAAGTAGTCAAGTGTGAGCAAATACAGGGGCAGTGAAAATACAAATAGGATAACAGATTCACAAAACTTTTACCTGAACCGGTTGGGCCAAATACAAGAATATTACTTTTCTCAAGCTCTACAACATCGCCATCTGCCTCCTTTTCCGTGTCATCTCCCGAAGGCCTAACTTTCCGCGTTGTAATATAATTTGTTAGAAGCATTTTACCAAAAAAAATAATAACAATAAAGCTACCGACTATGGTCAACATACTATAGGATTAGGGTGTGGTCACCATTACAACATTGTTACTACTTATATTTCAACACATAACATTTCCATATTGCAGATGCAATATGCATATCACTTTATTCAAATGTGCTTACTTTTGTGAAGTATCAATAGAGATCCTCTTGTAATGATTGTATACTGCCACAGAGAGCACCTACATGAAAGGAATTGCAATCCATAAGCAATGATACAACATAATTAAACAGCATGTATAATAAGTTGTAAAAAAAAAAGAAACAACCTTTTTAGCTCTTTGTTGACCAATAACAAACTTATCAAGGCCTTTACAGATCTCCTTTGGAGTTGGGAAACTGGTGCCCAAGTTAGAGCCACCCCAACTCCCATCCCCAGAAGCGGAGGAGTCCGAGCCATTGGCGGTTGGGTTAGCCGGAGGAGCAGTATCTCCACCACGAGGATGCCAGACCTCAGGTGGGTCTCCTCCACCACCAACACTACCACCATACATATTAACGGACCTCCACTTGCTGAAAAACCCATAACCCTTTGTATCAGCTGCTGCTGAGGGTTTCAAAGATTGGTACTGGTCTAATTTGGTTGTTGAGGGCCTTGAACAAGTGTGAATATCGTGAGTTAAAACAAAGTACTTCTTCAAGTGTGATAAAGAAGACACTGTGGGTGTGGGTGATCTTGATCTTAGAACAGCCGCAACAGCCATTGTAATTCACTCGATCGGTTGGTTTGTATAAACAAGGAAACTTTTTATTTTTTTTGGGAATTACAAATTGGGGCAGTTTCTTCTATGAAAACAAAATCGGATTTTTAAAGGGAACTGTTTGGGTGTTTCCAGTCAATAGAAAGAAGGTGAATTTTCATAAGATAATCTTTCTTCCTTCCATGTGACTACTGTAACACATAACACATACTCTTTAACTGTAATTTGATCACACTGACTGAAAAAAAAAAAAAAAAAAAAAAAAAAAAAAGATAAAACTTTGGTGATAAATTTCAAGAAAATATCTCTAGTATTATCAATGTTATAGATATTTTAGATTTAGAAGAGAAGATCAATTTTTATTTATTTTTCTCCACAGCTATAATAATAATAATAATAAATAGAAAAAGCAATTTTAGATTCTGAATCTTGGGTGTACTTTATGCATCTGAAAGAGTACATTCCGTTTCCCTGTCTGTCCAAAACAAAATATCCAGTGTTAATGAGCGTCACAAATTTACGAGTGAAGGAACAAAACTCTAAAGCTCCAACAAGGTTGTGTTGTGTGGTTCAAATATAATCACAACTTTATAACTCATACTTTTTAATTTGCTTGCTTAATTAAACACGTTACATTGGAATTTGCAAACCAAAAGTATGAGTATGACGATAGAATTTTTGTCAATAAATAATTAGTAACTAGGTTTAGCATCGCTGCCGCGTTGCGGCGAATTTCTTTTGTCATTTAGTCTGTGTTTACATGTGTTTTGAAATCACTATGAGCATGTTGCGCACGAAACCGCTGACAAGAATAAAAAGAAAGTGTAGAAAACACACTAAGGGCATGTTTGGCCAAGCTTTTTGAAACAACTTATTGACTTTTTGGAAAAGTTAGTATGGAGTGACTTTTTAGAAAAGTCATTTTTCCCCTCACATACAAGCTCATTGCCAAACATCATCTAGAGCTTATTACTTTTCAAAAGGCCAATAAGTCAATAAGTTGTTTCAAAAAGCTTAGCCAAACATGCCCTAAAAGGTAAACGAAAGAAAATCAACAAAAAAAAGTTGTATGGCAAGGGTGTGGGGAGTGGTTAGACACTTGAAAGTGTTAAACTTTAAAATCAACAAATGAGAGTATGCCATGTCATTCAATGAAAAGTGTTTAAACTATGCTCAAAAGTGTTGGCAATGGTTGGACACTTTATGAATTGATAAACCATTTAAAAAAAAAAAAAAAAAATATGTGATTGGTTAAGATGGCATGGACCCCACCCCACACACCCCCTCTCTCTCCTACCCTCCCTCTCCCCGATCGGTAACCCATCCCCACTTCTCCGATTTTACCGAGTGGCAAAACCCACTGGCGGCGGTGTTACCGCGCGGTAAACCAGCTTTGCCGAGTGGGTTTGCCAACCACTCCGGATAACCTAAAGATGTTGTTCGTATGAAACCCGTGGTCAGAGATGAGCAAATGGTACTGGGTACCGGTACCGAATTTCCCGAACCGAAAGATCTTAAGTACAAATTCGTTACCAACTTTTGGCGTTCTTGGTACCTGTTCGCTACCGGTTTCTACCTTCACATACATGTACCATAACCGGTATTTTCGGTATCGGTTGGCACCGAACTCATCCCTACCCCTGAAACTAAAAAAATATCATTAAAAGCTGAAGAACAAAAAAAAAGTTGTAAGATACCGTTTGTAACACCCCATGTTTTCATAAGTGAAGGTCAAAGTCAAGGTCAAGTCAAACGACCGGTTTCGCGCAACTTGACTTGTAGGAATTACTTTATTTTAATTGTATTATGTGGAGTAAGTGTCGTTCATTGCAATAATCGATGAGTATTAAACATATTTCAATCGATCTACAACCGTGAACTATAGGAAGTAACAATGCGATAAAGTTAATCAACTGATAATCAAGCTATGATAATCGAATCGACATCAAATCGTAACTCGAACTACGTGGTTGTACTTACTGTTCATACGTGTGTGTGTGCCTTACGTGTTACCTGTGCATGCTTATTTACCTATGTTGTGGAAATCAAGCGAACTCAATCGAACTCGAAATCTAACTCGAATATAATCGAACTCGAACCCGAATCATGATCATGATAGATAGTGGAGAAGAGACCACGCTAGATACGAAGTAGTAGAGACTAAAAGTAATTTGACTAGGAAACCCTATCGAAACGGACCGCTCGCAATCTGAATCAAAGCACCAAAACTTTTCGCGTCGAAATCTCGAAGCAAGCGCCATCCGTCCGGATTGCCACTCGACCGGATTACAATCCGATCAAATAGCAATCCGACCGGATAACCACTTAAGGGAGGATGACAGGTGCAATCCGATCGAATCGCCATTCGACCGGACAGTCACCCAAGCGATATGCCATTCGACCGAATAGCCCTTTCCCCTTTTGGCATCCTATAAATACCCCTGTCATTGTCATTCTTTCCACTTTTGGAAACCCCTGTTCGACCAGCACGCTTAATTCAACCTTTTCGCAGATTTCTCTCAATCCAGGTAAGATCTCGTCCTGAATCTTGTACTTTCTTGATCTACACGCACTCCTACACCTTTCTATCCTTTACATCTTAACTTTTAACCGTGAAATCACTAGATTTCGGGTGTTCTAAGGTGACGTCATCATGTGTTCTTCAAAAGCTTCATGTTTTGACCTCAACCCACTAAGAACAACCTAGATCTAACCGATTTCCACAAAGATCTTGTAAAGATCTCGACACAAGCGTGGTGAAATGGGATTGAAAGATGGTTTTAACCATTCTTTCGACTCTTTTTACACTTAAAACACTCCAAACCGGTAGAACCAGGTTCTGATCTAGTCTCCTACTCGTCCCTAGTGTTGTACTGGCTCAGATCTAGATTCTACTCACGAGACTACCGACCTCGGGTTAACCAAGAACAACTGCCTCAAGCCGGCAACCAGTCGGGCTAGGGTGATTCCTAGTCGGGTTGGTCAACTGGGTTGAACTAGGGGTTCCGTTGGCTAACGCGTGGTCAAAGTGACTCAACATAACGACAAACCTTCAAAACAACCAAGTGTAGAACGAACAGGACAATCCGAACAGATTACCATTCGACCGGATTGACCATTCGACCGGATTACCATTCGACCGGAATGACCATTCGAACGAATTACCTACACTTGGGTCCCACCTTTAAAAACAACCCTAGTTAAAGTTTGGGTATTGAACGAATTGCAATCCGATCGAACGACCCTTTGAAAGGATTACTCTTCGGATCATGAGATACTAAGACTTTAAAAGACTTAACAACTTTCAACATGTTCATGGCACGAGTTGACATTCGATCGAATTGCCATTCGATCGAATGACACGTATGTAGTGAACTTGTTTCAATAAGTAACCTCATCATTAAGTCACCAATCGACCGGATGACCATTCGAACGAATTGCCATCCGCACGATTAGTCATCCGATCGACCGACTTGAAGGATAGAGATACTTAAATGCTTTTTAAATGCTACAACGAAAACTTCAAAGGACAAGCCATCATACACAAACACATCCTTGACATAGGAAGAAACAATCCACTCGAGTCGTCATCCGAACGGATTGCCATCCGCACAAATGACCACCCGAACGGATTACCATCCGCACAGATTACCATTCGAACGAATTACCATCCGCACGGATTACTGTTCGACCGGATTACCATCCGATCGAACTACTATTCGACCCATCTTCACTTGTTTCGTTTCCTTATCGTTATGCTATCGAATCTATTCAGGCTAACCGTACTCGCTAAGCGCTCCCTTCAATCCATAATCACTGTGAGTATACTCGATCCCTTTTTGCTTTAAGCACTTTTGGGTGTTACATACGTTACGAATATTCAAACTACAACCACTACACTACTCAAACTATTTGAACGCTGACCAATAATGCATGTTATACGTGACTTATGAATGCTTGTTTGTTATGTTTACACATGGAATGTTGTCTACCTGCCTTAGCAACAATAGTACTATAGTTTGGACTCAGCACCCGTTCACACGGGGGTTGTTAAGGATCTTTTACTTGCATGGATTGCCGTGGTAATCATGTATTGCGAACTGCCTCGGGCAGTCAACCCGCAGTCATTGGTATCGATGGATCTATGTCGGTAACTAACGTGCTTCATTTCACTATGTGTATGTGCTGGTTATGCGTAAACGAATTCGAACTCTATATGCTACTATCAAACTTGTATGCTCACCTTTACATTATATGTATTGACTTTATTTTAACGTATGTGACAGGTGCTTAGGACGCACATGTGGTAGGAAATTGAAGCTAGAATAAAGCTTTAGAGCCCAACAAATAGTTGTCTGTAGATAACGAACCAGGGGTCTCTAGAAGCAGATAAACAACTACTATTTATGTTTAAATCTGAGTTGTCGGAACAGAATATTTGTTTTGATGTTGTCTGTAATAATTTGTTTACTATTCGAGACATGGTATGGGACATGTTAATTTAAATTGAATGGTAATGATAGTTGTTATGGAAACTTCTGGACAATCTGTTTCGCTCAGTGCCATGCCCCGATGATTCCGCCATCGGTTGGGGTGTGACAGATTGGTATCAGAGCCATAACTATAGGGAATTAGGCAAGACTCGACCTAGTCCGGGTCGAAGTCCTAGATACCTAGACTATAGTTAAGAACCAGCAGACCGACTTGTGCATAACCAGTAGGAATTTTGTACGAGCCTATATTCTTCGCTACATTCACTTATTTCACGCTATCACCGCACTCGAAATTTTAATTATGAGCTAGCAATAAGGTTGAGAATAGGTGTGAAAACCGCAAACTCTCGACAAAAGTTGCTTAATCAACTTGCATTTTAACTACAAACGAGGGGAATTATGCCAAATTAGGAGTGAAATCCATATTTTGATGAGTAATCTCCTCAACTTTATCAAAACGGGGACGAAGTTGTTAAGCCAGGGGTGAAACCTTAACCTGGACGACTTGTTCCGCCCCTTATACAACACTCTCACCAAAGTCTCGATGGACTCCAACGACCTAAAGTCACGATAGGACCAACAGAATGCATGCCAGATGCCCAAGAATCGAGGCAAGGGCACCGTTCTGGAGGTTGATGTGCGCAACAGGACCTTGTGAATAGTCGAACCACTTTGGTTAGTCGAAGTCTATTAGCCGCAGACAATCTATTCCTCGAATTTTATGTGTTTCGATTTTGAGCCGCAACTGCCGACTCTGATGTTTCGCCTATTTTATGTGCTTATTTATGTGCTTTCCTGTTTATGTGTCTAAACTTTGAGATTTACTCGATTTTTGTTTTTACTTCGATCGGCACACACGCGACTCACACTACATCCTGTGATTCTGTGCTTATTTTGAACCGAACGTGTGACGTACGGAATCCGTACACAAACAAGACCGAACTCACGAGACGTAATTATGACTGTGATTCTTTGATAGATCTGAAAACATACAAGAAACGTGAATCACCTTTTGCCTTTCTCTTTAGTTTCTTTCCCTAGCTTACGTTACGCTCTTTTCGAACGATCGCAGACTCGGAATGATAGGTTTTTGTTTTCTGATTGCCTCTGGTGATTAAGTACGCAAGTGTTCCTTAGTTTCCTTGCTTTACATGCTTAGGAATTGTGTGATTATGTGCTCTACGTGCCTACGTGATTTGTGCTCTAAGTGTTTACATGGTTATGTGATTAAATGGTTCTGTGACTCGCATTGTTATATGTCTGTGTGTTTACGTGGTACGTGTTACTGAGCTTTAGTAGTAGTAGACATGTGAGGTGAGATTCGAATACAATGTGTTGAGATTCCGTGGTGATGTCTATTGCAGACAATGTCGTCCGGGTCCCGTCATGCACTCTCTCGCCAAGAAAAAAGGGACAAACGCCTTGCTTCCATCATCGCTAAGAGTGTAGCAAAAGCCGTGAGTGATGTTTACGAGAACGCCAGTAAGTCATCTGAGGAGTCAAGGACTGAAGGTCCTAAAACTGTCACCAGACCCTTCAGTTTCAAGCAATTCAAGTCGTGTGGGCCAAAGAAATTCACTGGCGAAGGAGGTCCCACTGCACTATTTCACTGGTTTGACTCTATCGAGGTTACTCTGCGACAGAGTGGTTGCCCTGATGACCTTCGAACTCTGAATGCTACCGGCATTTTCCAGTCCCGTGCTCTAGACTGGTGGACGGCCGAGAGGAACAAGCGAGGGAACGATGCAGCCTACGGCCTGTCGTGGGACGAACTCAAGGAAGTCATGCTAGAGGAATTCTGCCCTCCTCACGAACGTCAAAAGCTGGAAGATGAATTTTGGCACATACAGCAAAAGGATGGAGACAATGCTGGTCTCACTGCGCGTTTCAAACAGCTCAGCATTATCTGTCCCGATCAAGTCAAGACTCCCGACATGACCATCAAGAAGTATATCCGAGCTTTGCCCGACTGCGTTGCTGATTTCGTGCAAGCGGCTAAGACTACGACGATCGAGGAGACCTATCTGCTGGCCGCTGAAATCAACGACAAACGGGTCAAGGCTGGGGTATGGGATAAGACTTCCAAACATCTGCATCAAGCTACTGCTACCGCACCAGCTACTGAACCCACCCAATCAAGCAACAAGAGGAAGAACAAGAGAAAGAACAGCTCCACCAACAAGAATTGTGCGATCACTGCTGCACCGATTCAAGCTATACCTGCCCAACAGCGTCAAGCAGCGGCGCCTGTGGCCAATGCACCGCCTGCAAAGCGTGCATACACTGGGCCACATCCGCTCTGCCCTACTTGCGCCTACCACCACCCAACTGCTATTCAATGTCGCTTCTGTGCTCATTGCAACGTATACGGCCACTTCACTGCCAACTGCCGTATTCGTCAAGCTCCTGCCAATCAAGCTCTATTCGTTGCCCCACAGGGTCAACAAGCTCCTTCGGCACCCGCAGTCAAAGCCAGGGCCTGCTTCGCGTGTGGCGACCCAAACCATTTCGCCAACGTGTGCCCGAACAGGGTTGTAAAACAAGAGCCTCAGCAACAGCAACCACAACAGCAACAGCAGCAGTAGCAACAGCAGGCCGCACGCGCCAAAACTTTCAACCTCAACATGCGTCAAGCCCAGGCCGACAACGTGGTCAATGGTACGTTCCTTGTGAATGGTATTTATGCTTCATGTTTGTTTGATACTGGAGCCGATAATTGCTTTGTGTCGCTCGAATTTGAGAAACTCTTTAGTCGTAAACGTTCCCAACTCTCCTCGAAGTTCGATGTAGAAGTCGCTACCGGAAGAACCGTCGCTGTTAGTTTTGTCATCCGTGATTGTACTCTTGAGCTCAACAATCACATCTTCCCAATCGACCTTATTCCAATGCAACTCGGAAGCTTTGATGTCATAGTAGGCATGGACTTTCTTCGAGAAAACCATGCTGAAGTTGTGTGCTTCGACAAGATGATTCGTTTTTCGCTCGCAAATGGTGACTTATTGTGTGTTTATGGCGATACTACCTCAAAGGGGCTCAAGCTTATGTCATGTATCCAAGCCAGCAAGTATCTCCGCAAGGAATACAGGGCATTCTTGGCAAACGTTGTAGTAGTGGAGAAGGAAAAGGAAGAGAAGAAGGAAGTGAAAGACGTTCCTGTGGCTCGTGAATTTCCTAACATTTTTCCAGAGGATCTTCTCGGATTACCTCCCAGTCGTGATATCGACTTTCGTATCGACCTCATTCCTGGAGCCAACCCTATCGCTAAAGCTCCTTACCGACTCACACCGTCAGAAATGCGCGAACTCTCAACCCAACTCCAGGAATTACTTGAAAAAGGCTTCATTCGCCCGAGCACCTCTCCTTGGGGCGCGCCGGTCCTTTTCGTCAAAAAGAAGGATGGGTTGTTCCGGATGTGCATCGACTATCGGGAATTGAATATTTTGACTATCAAGAACTGCTATCCTCTACCTCGAATCGACGATTTGTTTGATCAACTACAAGGCGCTACGTGTTTTTCGAAGATCGATCTACGTTCAGGTTACCATCAGCTACGAATTCAAGAGGAGGATATACCCAAAACTGCGTTTCGTACTCGTTACAGCCACTATGAATTCGTTGTCATGCCTTTCGGTTTAACAAACGCACCAGTGGTTTTCATGGATCTGATGAATCGCGTGTGTAAACCTTATCTCGACCATTTCGTCATCGTATTCATCGACGATGTCTTGATCTATTCCAAATCGAAAGCCGAACACGCGCAGCATCTGCGTTTGGTTCTCGAGTTACACCAGGGGAACCAACTCTATGCCAAGTTCTCCAAGTGCGAATTTTGGTTAAGGGAAGTTCAATTTCTGGGTCACATTGTTAATAGTCAAGGTATTCACGTCGATCCTGCGAAGATTGAAGCTGTCAAGAGCTGGGTTACACCTAAGAATCCGTCTGAAGTCCGTTCTTTTCTCGGGCTAGCGGGCTATTATCGACGATTTATTGAAGGATTCTCAAAGATTGTTGTACCACTTACCTCTCTTACACATAAAAACAAGCCTTTTGTTTGGGGAACTAAACAAGAGTTTGCCTTTCAAACCCTCAAACACATGCTTTGCAATGCTCCTGTTCTCACATTGCCCGACGGAAACAATGATTTCGTTGTCTACTGTGATGCTTCCAACCTTGGTCTCGGTTGTGTCCTCATGCAACGGGACAAGGTCATAGCTTACGCATCTCGTCAGCTCAAAATCCACGAGAAGAACTATACAACCCACGATCTCGAGTTAGGCGCGGTAGTTTTTGCATTAAAGATTTGGCGACACTACCTATATGGTACCATGTGTACGATCTTCACCGATCATAGGAGCCTACAACACATCTTTAATCAGAAGGAACTTAATATGCGTCAACGCCGATGGGTAGAACTTCTCAACGATTACGACTGTGAGATCCGTTATCACCCAGACAAGGCGAATGTTGTTGCCGACGCACTTAGCAGACGGAGCTATCTGCTTAGCACTCGTAATGTTCAAGCCCAGCACGACCTCGAAACTCTCATCCGCGACGCTCAACATGCATGTTTTAATGAACGCACCCTAAAGAAAGAAAGAATCTACCACGATGGAGCCGAACTTGTGAGCAAATCGAATGGGATATTCCACTATTTAGACCGAATTTGGATTCCCAAGCGGACCAACTTGCGACGGATTATCATGGACGAAGCCCATAAATCCCGCTACTCGATTCATCCCGGTGCTGACAAAATGTACCAGGATCTTCGTTATACGTACTGGTGGCTGGGCATGAAAAAAGATATCGCCCTCTACGTCGGAAAGTGCCTAACTTGTGCTAGAATCAAGACCGAACACCAAAGACCCTCTGGCTTACTTGAACAACCACCAATTCCCATGTGGAAGTGGGAAAGTATAGCCATGGACTTTATAACCAAGCTACCACCCACGTCATCAGGTCACGACAGCATATGGGTTGTGGTCGACCGTCTGACTAAATCAGATCACTTCCTGCCTATACGAGAAGACTACAAGGTAGAACGATTAGCCCGAATCTACACCGACGAGATCATTTGTAATCATGGGATGCCTCGTGACATCATCTCTGATCGTGATGCTCGGTTTACTTCGCGATTGTGGGAAACATTTCAAACGGCACTCGGTACAACGCTCAACCTAAGTACCGCTTTCCACCCTCAAACCGACGGTCAGACTGAAAGAACGACCCGTACTCTCGAGGACATGCTCCGTGCGTGTGTTTTAGACTACGGTGGTAATTGGGATAGACACCTGCCGTTAGTTGAATTCTCGTATAACAATAGCTACCAGTCTAGCATCCAAATGGCACCATTAGAAGCATTATATGGAAGAAGATGTAGATCGCCTATTGTGTGGCACGAGATCGGTCACTCGCAACTAACCGGTCCGGAGCTACTACAAGAAACGACAGACAAAATTTTCCAAATCCGAGACAACCTGGTGAAGGCTCGGGATCGACGGAAAAGTTACGCCGATAAAAAGTGCAAGCCTCGAGTATTTGGCGTTGGTGACTACGTACTCCTAAAGGTATCACCATGGAAGGGTGTAGTCCGATTCGGCAAGAAAGGGAAACTCGCGCCTCGATACGTTGGACCTTTTAAGATTCTGGAAAGGATAGGAAAAGTCGCCTACAGACTCGAACTACCGGAGGAACTTAGTAACGTCCACCCGACTTTCCACGTGTCAAACCTTCGAAAGTGCATCGCCGACCACGACTTACATGTCTCTCTAGACGATCTACAAGTGAACGAAACATTACACTTCTTGGAAAAGCCTGTCGAAATCATGGATCACCAAACCAAGCAGCTCAGGCGCTCACGCATTCCTATTGTGAAGGTCCGATGGGAAGGCAAGCGAGGCGCAGAGTTCACTTGGGAACTCGAAAGCGATATGAAGGCTAAGTACCCGCAGTTATTTGAAGAGAAAGTCTAGAAAGAGAAAGATCTCACACGTGATTCACGGTGATGTAACGGTTTCCAGCTTAATTTCGGGACGAAATTTCCTAAACAAGGGGAGGTTGTAACACCCCGTGTTTTCATAAGTGAAGGTCAAAGTCAAGGTCAAGTCAAACGACCGGTTTCGCGCAACTTGACTTGTAGAAATTACTTTATTTTAATTGTATTATGTGGAGTAAGTGTCGTTCATTGCAATAATCGATGAGTATTAAACATATTTCAATCGATCTACGACCGTGAACTATAGGAAGTAACAATGCGATAAAGTTAATCAACTGATAATCAAGCTATGATAATCGAATCGACATCAAATCGTAACTCGAACTACGTGGTTGTACTTACTGTTCATATGTGTGTGTGTGTGCCTTACGTGTTACCTGTGCATGCTTATTTACCTATGTTGTGGAAATCAAGCGAACTCAATCGAACTCGAAATCTAACTCGAATATAATCGAACTCGAACCCGAATCATGATCATGATAGATAGTGGAGAAGAGACCACGCTAGATACGAAGTAGTAGAGACTAAAAGTAATTTGACTAGGAAACCCTATCGAAACAGACCGCTCGCAATTTGAATCAAAGCACCAAAACTTTTCGCGTCGAAATCTCGAAGCAAGCGCCATCCGTCCGGATTGCCACTCGACCGGATTACAATCCGATCGAATAGAAATCCGACCGGATAACCACTTAAGGGAGGATGTCAGGTGCAATCCGATCGAATCGCCATTCGACCGGGCAGTCACCCAAGCGATATGCCATTCGACCGAACAACCCTTTCCCCTTTTGGCATCCTATAAATACCCCTGTCATTGTCATTCTTTCCACTTTTGGAAACCCCTGTTTGACCAGCACGCTTAATTCAACCTTTTCGCAGATTTCTCTCAATCCAGGTAAGATCTCGTCCTGAATCTTGTACTTTCTTGATCTACACGCACTCCTACACCTTTCTATCCTTTACATCTTAACTTTTAACCGTGAAATCACTGGATTTCGGGTGTTCTAAGGTGACGTCATCATGTGTTCTTCAAAAGCTTCATGTTTTGACCTCAACCCACAAAGAACAACATAGATCTAACCGATTTCCACAAAGATCTTGTAAAGATCTCGACACAAGCGTGGTGAAATGGGATTGAAAGATGGTTTTAACCATTCTTTCGACTCTTTTTACACTTAAAACACTCCAAACCGGTAGAACCAGGTTCTGATCTAGTCTCCTACTCGTCCCTAGTGTTGTACTGGCTCAGATCTAGATTCTACTCACGAGACTACCGACCTCGGGTTAACCAAGAACAACTGCCTCAAGCCGGCAACCAGTCGGGCTAGGGTGATTCCTAGTCGGGTTGGTCAACTGGGTTGAACTAGGGGTTCCGTTGGCTAACGCGTGGTCAAAGTGACTCGACATAACGACAAACCTTCAAAACAACCAAGTGTAGAACGAACAGGACAATCCGAACGGATTACCATTCGACCGGATTACCATTCGACCGGAATGACCATTCGAACGAATTACCTACACTTGGGTCCCACCTTTAAAAACAACCCTAGTTAAAGTTTGGGTATTGAACGAATTGCAATCCGATCGAACGACCCTTTGAAAGGATTACTCTTCGGATCATGAGATACTAAGACTTTAAAAGACTTAACAACTTTCAACATGTTCATGGCACGAGTTGACATTCGATCGAATTGCCATTCGATCGAATGACACGTATGTAGTGAACTTGTTTCAATAAGTAACCTCATCATTAAGTCACCAATCGACCGGATGACCATTCGAACGAATTGCCATCCGCACGATTAGTCATCCGATCGACCGACTTGAAGGATAGAGATACTTAAATGCTTTTTAAATGCTACAACGAAAACTTCAAAGGACAAGCCATCATACACAAACACATCCTTGACATAGGAAGAAACAATCCACTCGAGTCGTCATCCGAACGGATTTCCATCCACACGAATGACCACCCGAACGGATTACCATCTGCACAGATTACCATTCGAACGAATTACCATCCGCACAGATTACTGTTCGACCAGATTACCATCCGATCGAACTACTATTCGACCCATCTTCACTTGTTTCGTTTCCTTATCGTTATGCTATCGAATCTATTCAGGCTAACCGTACTCGCTAAGCGCTCCCTTCAATCCATAATCACTGTGAGTATACTCGATCCCTTTTTGCTTTAAGCACTTTTGGGTGTTACATACGTTACGAATATTCAAACTACAACCACCACACTACTCAAACTATTTGAACGCTGACCAATAATGCATGTTATACGTGACTTATGAATGCTTGTTTGTTATGTTTACACATGGAATGCTGTCTACCTGCCTTAGCAACAATAGTACTATAGTTTGGACTCAGCACCCGTTCACACGGGGGTTGTTAAGGATCTTTTACTTGCATGGATTACGGTGGTAATCATGTATTGCGAACTGCCTCGAGCAGTCAACCCGCAGTCATTGGTATCGATGGATCTATGTTGGTAACTAACGTGCTTCATTTCACTATGTGTACGTGCTGGTTATGCGTAAACGAATTCGAACTCTATATGCTACTATCAAACTTGTATGCCCACCTTTACATTATATGTATTGACTTTATTTTAACGTATGTGACAGGTGCTTAGGAAGCACATGTGGTAGGAAATTGAAGCTAGAATAAAGCTTTAGTGCCCAACAAATAGTTGTCTGTAGATAACGAATCAGGGGTCTCTAGAAGCAGATAAACAACTACTATTTATGTTTAAATCTGAGTTATCGGAACAGAATATTTGTTTTGATGTTGTCTGTAATAATTTGTTTACTATTCGAGACATGGTATGGGACATGTTAATTTAAATTGAATGGTAATGATAGTTGTTATGGAAACTTCTGGACAATCTGTTTCGCTCAGTGCCATGCCCCGATGATTCCGCCATCGGTTGGGGTGTGACACCATTGTTTATCGTTAGGTACTCATGATCAATGATGAGCAAATGGTACCAAAAAGCAGTACCGAATTTCCTAAACTAAAAGATTTTCAATATAAATTTGGTACCGATTTTTGGCATTTTCTGTACCAGGCTGGTGCCGGTTTTTACATTCTTATACCGATACCGAACAGGAACGTACCGATATTCTGATAGAAGATGGATAAATGAAAAAAATGATTGCCACATGCCAAGTGCTGAATGGTACATGTACGTTTCATTAAGTTGTTTTTTTTAATATATAGATAACAGATAATTACTAAAAAAACAGATTGGATTAGTTAAACCCTTTCAGTATTATGAATTATTAGAAAGTGGTTAGAAAGTGGCAGACATATATTATGAATTATTATACATAGACCCCACCAGTTTTGTTTTATTTCTTTTTCTTTTCTATATAACGAATGTTTCGGCATTCGATAGAAATTGTAATTGTGATTTCTAGCACCAGAATATAGAGAAAGTTTTAATCTCAATATCTTTGTTTTATAACACGTTATCAGCACGAGGGTTCTCTATCAAACAAATCAACAAAAGCAAAGGAGCTATTACCATACGCAATGTAAGAATTTCATACATTTAAATACATACATATGTGTACATATATATATATATATATATATATATATATATATATATATATATATAGGTTGAAAGCCTAAGGGTGCACCAGTGGATTGTAAAACTATACACCTTTAGGATGATCTTTTAGATCCCGTTTCTCCTTTATATATATGTATTTTTATAATATAGTTCTTTGATAAATAAAAATGAGTACAGGATACCTATTGCTATGGGAATATAATAATAATGGGACTACTAACCATCTAACATTTATTTATGAATTTAACATTTATACATCTAACGTTTATTTACGCATCTAACATTCATTTATGCAAGCTAATATTTATTTATGCAACTAACATTTTAATTATGTGTATTGTTATATTTTATCTCATTTTAATAAGTATGTAATCCTAATATTTATATATTTGTATTTAGTAACAAATTGGCAAACATCGCGAAACTTGAATTTCCAGCATTGAATATATCCGGAGAAAATTATATGACTTGGACAGCAAATGTCAAAAGACACCTAAAAGCAATGGGTGTAATAGAAGTCATAAATGAAGAGAATAATTGTTCGGATCAGGAAAAGGCCAAAGCTGATGTGTTTATTCATAAACACATTGATAATTTGCTACAACATGAATATTTCAATTCTGGTGATCCATATGAATTATGGACGAATTTAAAGAACAGATTTGATAATCAAAAGGAAATTTTACTTCCTACAGCTAAAAATGAATGGAACAATCTGAGGTTCCAAGATTTTACAAAAGTAAATGATTACACATCTGCTTTATTTAAAATATGCTCAAAATTAGAGTTTTGTGGGCATCCTGTTACTGAGGAAGAAAAATTGGAGAAAACTTACTCCACATTTCATGCATCACATATAAGTTTAGCACAACAATATCGATTGTTGAGTTTTACAGATACTCTGATTTGAATGCACATCTCCTCGTAGCAGAACAGCATAACATACTTCTGATGAAAAATCATGAAGCCCGTCCCACAGGAATATTAACTATACCTGAAGCAAATGTTGTTAATAATTACCAAAATAGAAGGGAACAAGGCCGTGGGCGAGGCCAAGGACGAGGCCGTGGCCGTAGTCATGGGTATTTTGGTAAAGGTCATTATAATGGTCACAACCATACTTTCAAAGGTAATAAAAATTACCGAGGTCGTGGACACGGTCGTGGCCGTGGCCGAAATCAAAGAACTACAATTTATCATGCTCCACAAGATAATACTTCCAATTTTCATAATCAAAGGAATGAAGCCGGTGCGTCCGGAAAAAATGATAATTCTTGTTATAGATGTGGAAGTATAGATCACTGGTCAAAAACTTGTAGAACAGATCCACATCTATTTGAGCTTTACAAAGCCTCTCTTAAAGGAAAATAGAAGGAAGTAAACTATTTGAATAAATTCGATAAAAATGTTGAGCTAAACGCCGCAGATTTTGATGAAAACATTTAAACAAAATGTTGCTTGATCTCAATGATTTTATGTAAAAATTAAATGTGTATTTTTATTATGTCTTTCTTTCATATAATGTTTTTTTTAATAAGTTATTATTAATAATTATAATATGTTAATCATACTCTTATTATTTTTCTTTTTATAATTGTAAGATTAAAAGGGATATCATTGGAGCTCAAGATCGAATGAATGAAGCGAATATTCGTATAGCGGATAGTGGAGCCACGCACACTATATTTAAATCTAAAAAATATTTTTATGAATTGAAACCAACAAGGGGAACTGTCAATACAATATCAGGTCCTAAGAACTTGATAGAAGGAGTGAGAAAAGCTAATATAGCACTACCAAATAGAACAACACTTGAAATAGAAAATGCTTTATTTTCCCCCAAATCAACAAGAAATTTGTTAAGTTTCAAAAACATATATCATAATGGATATGATACTCAGTCAAAGACTGTTGATAATGAAAAATATTTGTATATCATGAGCAAAGATCAGATATTGGAAAAACTGCCAATGTTTCAATCTGGTTTGCATTATACATATATTGATGTGCCTCAAGCACATATGGCAGTAAAAGAAAATTTTTGTGATCCTGAAACATTTAACTTATGGCATGACAGATTAGGCCATCCAGGATCTACAATGATGAAAAGAGTGATTGAAAATACTCATGGACATCCATTGATGTATAAAAAGATCCCAAAATCTGATAAAATTCCTTTATGTGTATCTTGTTCTCTGGGAAAATTAATTACAAGACCTTCGCTTATAAAAGTTGAAAAGGAAATTCCAATGTTCCTTGAAAGAATTCAAGGAGATATATGTGGACCAATCCATCCACCATGTGGACCATTTAGATACTTCATGATTCTAATAGATGCATCAAGTAGATGGTCTCATGTGTCTTTGTTATCAACTCGCAATATGGCTTTTTGCAAAATTTCTTGCACAAATTATTAAATTGCGAACACATTTCCCAGATCATACTATTAAAAGGGTGAGACTCGAAAATGCTGGTGAATTTACATCACATGCTTTTAATGATTATTGCATGTCTGTAGGAATTATTGTTGAGCACCCTGTTGCTCATGTGCACACACAAAATGGTTTAGCTGAATCATTAATTAAATGTCTACAACTAATAGCTCGACCATTAATAATGAGGACAAAACTTCCTGTATCCGTTTGGGGTCATGCAATCTTACATGCTGAATCATTAATTCGCATAAGAAAAAGTGCAAATCATGAATACTCTCCCCAAAAAATTGCATCTGGCCAACAGCCAAATATTTCCCATATTAGAATTTTTGGATGTGCAGTTTATGTCCCAATTGCACCACCACAACGCACAAAAATGGGACCTCAAAGAAGATTGGAAATATATGTTGGATATGATTCACCTTCTATAATAAGATATCTTGAACCTTTAACAGGTGATGTCTTTAGAGCACGGTTTGCTGATTGTAAATTTAATGAAACAACTTTCCCTGTATTAGGGGGAGAGAATAAAGATAAAAATAAGGAAAAGGATGTCACATGGTGTGAACCTTCATTATTATATCTGGATCCAAGAACTAAACAATGTGAGACAGAGGTTCAAAAGATAATACACTTGCAAGAAATTGCAAATCAATTGCCTGATGCATTTACTGATATAAATAGGGTTACTAAATCTCATATACCAGCTGCTAATGCTCCAGCTCGAGTTGAGATCCCTAATAAGGCAATAGATAATAATATGACTCATGAGTCTCAGAAACGTTTAAAACGTGGAAGGCCAATTGGTTCGAAGGATAAAAATCCTCAAAAAAGAAAAGCGTTTATAAATGAAATTGACCATAAAGATAAAAATCTTGATCAAGCGGTAAATACCGAAATCTCTCATGAGGAAGATGTTGATGATACTAACAAAGAGATATCAATCAACTATGGTCATACACATATAATATGGAACCGAGATGAAATGGAAAATATGGGTGAAATATTTTCATATTCGGTTGCCAGAGAGATTATGAGCGGAGATGATTCTCCTGAACCAAAGTCTATCAATGATTGTAAAAATAGACATGACTGGGGAAAATGAAAAGATGCTATGCAAGCTGAATTAAATTCATTAAACAAACGAAAGGTTTTTGGGCCTATTGTTATCACACCTAAGGCAATAAAGCCTGTAGGGTATAAATGGGTTTTCGTACGGAAACGAAATGAGAAAAATAAGATTACAAGGTATAAAGCGAGACTTGTAGCTCAAGGTTTTTCGCAAAGACCAGGGATTGACTATGAAGAAACATATTCTCCCGTAATGGACGCGATAACCTTTCGATACTTAATCAGCTTAGCAATATCTAAAAGGTTAGAAATGCTTCTTATGGATGTTGTTATAGCTTACTTATATGGATCACTTGATAGTGACATATATATGAAAATTCCTGAAGGATTTAAACTCCCTGAAGCGTTAAGTTCAAAACCCAAAGAAATGTATTCGATCAAATTACAAAGGTCTTTATATGGGTTGAAACAATCTGGGAGGATGTGGTACAATCGTTTGAGCAATTACTTGATAAGTAAAGGTTATACAAATAATCTTATCTGTCCATGTGTCTTTATTAAGAAGACAATGTCAGGATATGTGATCATAGCTGTATATGTTGATGATCTAAATATAATTGGGACTCAAAAGGAAATTCATGAAGCAATTATTCTTTTAAAGAAAGAATTTGAAATGAAAGACCTTGGAAAAACCAAATATTGTCTTGGTTTACAAATTGAACATATGAACAATGGAATACTTGTTCATCAAATGAATTATACTGAAAAGCTATTGAAACGTTTCAATATGGACAAGGCAAATCCTTTGAGCACCCAAATGGTCGTTAGATCACTTAATGTTGAAAATGATCATTTTCGTCCTTGTGAGGACAACGAAGAAGTTCTTGGTCCAGAGACACCATACCTTAGTGCAATTGGAGCACTTATGTATCTTACTAACTGTACGAGACCTGACATTTCTTTTGCAGTTAATTTGTTAGCAAGATTTAGTTCAGCTCCCACTAAAAGACACTGGAATGGGATTAAACACATTTTTCGATATCTTCGAGGTACTGTTGATTTAGGCTTGTTTTATCCTAACGATTCAAAAGAAGGGTTAGTTGGTTATGCAGATGCATGTTATTTATCTGATCCCCATAAAGCAAAATCTCAAACTGGATACATATTCAAGACTGGAGGAACTGCAATTTCATGGCGTTCTCAGAAACAAACACTCGTTGCAACATCTTCAAATCATGCCGAAGTCATTGCACTACATGAAGCTTCAAGAGAATGTGTATGGTTAAGATCTATGACACAACACATACTAACATCGTGTGGACTAGAGAAAAACATAAATCTAACTCCAATCTATGAAGATAATGCAGCTTGTGTCACGCAAATGAAGGAAGGGTATATCAAAAGTGATAGAACAAAGCATATACCACCAAGATTCTTTGAATATACTCGAGACCTTATTAAAGACAATCAAGTCGAGATGAGATATGTCCAATCTAGCAACAATTCAGCCGATCTTTTCACAAAAGCACTACCTACAGCAACTTTCAGGAAACACGTTCATGATATTGGGATGCGACATGTACGGAAAATGTGATAATCCACACATGACATTTTGAGGGGGGAGCATTATACATCCACTGTGTATAATGCAAGCTGCACTCTTTTTCCCTTAGCTATGGTTTTGTCCCACTGGGTTTTCCTAGCAAGGTTTTTAACGAGGCAGTATTTCAAAGCTAAGCACCAAAACGGAAGAACAACATAAAACAAAGAGCTAATGATTTATTCATCAAATAAATAAATGGGCATATGTCTGAGGGGGAGTATTATGAATTATTAGAAAGTGGTTAGAAAGTAGCAGACATATATTATGAATTATTATACATAGACCCCACCAGTTTTGTTTTATTTCTTTTTCTTTTCTATATAACGAATGTTTCGACATTCGATAGAAATTGTAATTGTGATTTCTAGCACCAGAATATAGAGAAAGTTTTAATCTCAATATCTTTGTTTTATAACATTCAGAAAAATATAGTAACGATACTGTTAAGATTCTTGAACTGTTTAACGAATTGTTTATTAGAAACATGTCTAGAAGGATGGAGTAGAATCACGTTTGTTATCAAACTAGGTGATGCCCCGCCCGCGTTGCGGGGCGATGGCCGAACAATTCTCAACCAATTAAAAAAACAGTACTATAGTTTTGATAGAAATAAAAAGTAAAAAGAGTGTTAGGCAAATTTTTGACACGATTTTTAGCTAGAGGCAAAGTCATATTTTTATTTTTACTTGGGGGGAAAATCATTTTTTCCCGAAGGTAAAATCCTAATTTTTAGCTAGGGAAAAACCATATTTTTATTTTTCACGGGGGTCAAAAACGTAATTTTGAATTGAGGGTGATATCGTAATTTTGAACCGAGTGGAAATTCGTAAATTTTAGCTGGGGGCAAAAGCATAAATTTATTTTGAACTGGGGGCAAATACGCAATTTTAAACTATGGGCAAAACCGTAATTTTAAAGTAAGTATAAAATAATAAACTGGTGTAAATTCATAATTTTGAGCCGGGGGAAAAACAAAATTTTATTTTGAACTGGGGCGAAAACGTAATTTAGGCTGATGGTAAAAGCGTAATTTTTTACCGAGGGCGAAATCGTATTTTTTAGCTCGGGGCAAAAGGGTAAATGTATTTTGAAGCTAACCGTATTTTTTAACGGGGGGCAAAACCGTAACTTTACGTGGGTATAAAATAATAAACTGGTTGCTCCAATGGGTATTGCTCGCCGCCCATTTGAACCAATGGCAGAGAAATACTATTCCGGGGCAAAACCGTAATTTTAAAGCGTGTATAAAATAATAAATTGGCTGGTTCAATAAAAGAGGAGCGGCCGCCCATTTCAGCCAATGGCTGCAAACTACTATTCCCGCCCTTGGGAATTGTATATGTTGAAAATGAAAATGAAAATGAAAATAGCTGTATATATATATTAAAATAAAATAGCTTTATGTATATATTAAATTAAAATCTATATAAATGAACAAAAGAAGAAGTCTTGTCTAAGCAGGTTAGAAGGTTGGTATACTCGAATATATTAAACAATTTTAACTTTTTATTAATAAAAACTAGTATTAAGCACCCGACGTTGCGGTAAGGGCATAAAAGCGTGCCAAATAACATCAATGTCACACCGCTGCGATCGACCACCAACACTGAATTTACGCAGGTCGGCGTCTTAATGAGAAGAAATTATACCGAAACGTAAAACATAGAGAATAATAACTAAGTCGATCTAGGACCCGCACGTTATGACGGACCCGTCAAACGGGAAAAAATAGACCAGTAAAAACGTTGAACAACACACGGACGTTGTGTCGTATTAACTCGCAAAACTTAGAACGAAACATAGAAATGTTGAACCACACACGCACGTTGCACCGTGTTAACTCTCAAAATTTAGAACGAAACGTAAAACAAAAAATTTGCGAAAGATGAAAAGTACAGGATACCAAAGTTGAAAGTAAAAAAGTTGTAAGGTTAAATTAAAAAAGATAGAAAGTTTTGGGTCAAAAGTAAAAAAAATATTCAAATAATTTTGAGTTAAAAGTATTTTGACATTTTTAGCAAATACTTTTGGACTAAAATAAATTTTTTTTTTTTTTTTAAAACTCCCCAAATATAAGTACAACATCAATATATGCACATATAAGTTGCTAATTTATAATATTTAAATTAAATTATACCTTTAACTAACTATTGTGACAAGTGACAGGGCCGGCTCAAGTATGATTTTAATAGAGAAACAAAATAACATAACTAAGCTAACTATCACCAAGAAAATCGTGACTTCACTCCCATGATCTCCTCATAATATTGCCATTTATAATCCCATGTTTTCACCAAGTTACCCAATCAAACACTTGACCAAATCAGATTTAACAACCACACTCTGATTGACCCGTGACCCGACTTTGACCCGACCCATCAAGAATTTAAACCTAACACGCCCCGTAGGTCAGTGTAAATAGTGACTTTTTTTTAGTTCAATTTCACCCCTTATATTACAAATAATATACACCTTTAACCTTTTCATTTTCAATAAATTTGATCATTATCTAATAACTTGCATTCTTAACTTTAAATAAAAATTAGATACATAGTGGTATCCTGATAAAAATATTTATTGAAAACAAAGTTGTATTCAAATTTGATATTGTAAACTCTACCAATTATCAGTTTTAGAATGAAGCAAACCAAAACCAAATTCCAACTACATCGCAGAAGTAATTCCACTAGTAATTATTAATATATACTTTACCAAGTTCACCAAGTCATCATATACCATCTTTTTTAAAACCATTATACTTCTATAAGGAATATACTTATCACTTCGAAGTTCGTTAGTTCATAAGTGAGACTAATTAAGATTAAAGTTTTAAATTTTGTATTTGTTTTACTTTAGGGTGAAACAACAATTTAAAATTCTTTTTTATTACTTTGTCGTTCAATATATACATATATCACAATTATATTTGTAGTATTGCAAGAAAAGTATAATATTGTTTGTTTTTTAATAAGAAGTTACAAAAGTGTGACAACATAAGTGGTTCCATGGTCTAGTGGTTAGGACATTGGACTCTGAATCCAGTAACCCGAGTTCAAGTCTCGGTGGAACCTTATCTTTTTTTTTTTTTTTTTTGCTGGTACAAGAATGCATGTTTACCCTCCCACCCACCTATCTATCTATCTAGTATTAAGATGCATGGGCCTTAATAATATGTTATGAGATTAGATTAGGGAATTAAGAATTTGAAATGTATTGAATAATATATGGTATGTTTCTTTTTCTTTTTATAAACATGATTAGGACTGAGATTTGAGGAAAGGGATGTCTTTACTTGAAGTTCACGTTTAGGACACAAAAGCAACAGTGAAGATTCTTCTTCACTATAACACATGCATTCTCTCTATCTCTTTTATGAAATGAATTGAATTGAATGTTTTATGATGAAGTCTCTCCTCCTGCTATCATCATCCTTTCCTGTTTTCATTTCCAGATCGCCACTCAAACCGCCCAACTTGTTGCCATCTTCTAAGAATAACAACACCACATTTAGAAAGTTAAGCCTCCTCATCACCAACAACTCCAGACAAGATGATGATGAATGTGTCGACTTTCAACTCATCCCCAAACAAGATGGTGATGATGATGATGAATGTGTTGACTTTCAACTCATCCCTCAATCTGGTATACTCATTCATCTTCTAATCATTTCCTCCTCTTGCTTCTGCATTATTACTGTGATCTTCTTTTCAAGCTTCATATCCATGTAGCCCTTTTAAAAGCTTTGCTTTTTCCTACTAATTATTACCTTTTTTTGGTGATTATGGCCAAAGTAATAGGATCTTGATAATTTGTAACTGCAGAAATGGACATCCATCCGATGATAAATACATACCAGTACCAAGGGACACCAACTACTAATTTAAAAACGTACGAGACCATCTTTTGTAGTTACATATGTTGTTGTTGTTGTTTGTCACCCGGCTGATGTGTGCCTCCCAAAACCCACATAGCTAAGCTCATGCATGCATACACACATGGCTGTGTTACTGCATTCTAGTTTCTTCATCTTCTCCTATATACTAGTTTCTTTCTTTGTTATTGTTTAGTCATTAGTGGTATTAGTGCTAATTAAGGTAGTTATTACAACAGTTAGTATAGTGTTCATCCTCTTTTTATTTTGTTATTATGAATGAAAAAGTATGAATTGACTCTATTTTCTCTCTAAATATTCTTCGATCTGGTCTCCTTCAATCCCCATTCTACTTATCTAAAATCCAATTGGTACATACCATAGGTTAGGTAAGGTATAATGGTGAAGGCCTTATTTTTCTATTAAAGCCACTCATTGTACAGATATTTATGTCATATCCCAGGTGACGTTGAAGTGGGCGACACTCATGCTGACAAGCTGGAAGATGATGAATTGACACAAGTAAACCTTAACAAAGTGCCATACAACATAGTATTTGTTACTTCCGAAGCATCACCATACTCGAAGACCGGAGGGTTAGGGGACGTCTGTGGTTCCTTGCCCATTGCCCTTGCAGCACGTGGACATCGGGTTATGGTTGTCTCTCCAAGATATTTGTGTGGTGGCCCCTCTGATGAAAGATTTGCTGGCACTGTCAATCTTGATTGCCCAACTAAAGTTTACTGCGCTGGTGGGGTCCAGGAAGTTGATTTCTTTCATGAGTACAGGAAAGGCGTTGACTGGGTAAGTTTGCAGTTTGTGATTTGAATAATCAGCTCTAACAGAACAGGAAGATGATATTCAAATGTGGTTTCAGGTGTTTGTTGACCACCCTTGCTATCATCGTCCTGGAAATCCATATGGTGATATTTATGGTGCATTTGGCGATAACCAGGTACTATTTGAGGATGATTAATGGTTTTACAAGTTATTTTTTCTTCTATTAACAATAACATGTATTCTCTTTTGATTAAGCAGTTTCGGTTCACCTTACTTTGTCACGCAGCATGTGAGGCTCCTTTAGTGCTTCCTTTAGGAGGGTTTACATATGGACAAAACTGTTTGTTCCTCGCTAATGATTGGCATGCAGGCCTTGTGCCAGTGTATGTACTCACCTCACTTAACACATCTAGAAAACCTGTATTCATTGTTCAGAAAGTGTGTTATGAAAATGATTATATGGTAGTGAAAATATAGAAGCAATTAACTTTTATAAGACATGATATAGGAGATAGTGTTTGGATGTGCTTCTGCAAGTTGTAATAAGCACCTTTTAAGGTTTGACAATTTTGATTATATATCGATGAAGTAAATAAATGTCCAAAAGGAGACTGTTGAGGTATCTCAATTTAGAGGATAGAAGACAAGTGTCACCAAATTAGCTAGGGAAGTAAAGAGTAGATAAGTAATTTTACTTTTCCCATTAGATAGTTGTAAGCATACTCTCTTAATCCAGACATAGGCAGATAATCACTTTCAAAACGTACATCCAAACACCTCTTTCGATATTCATCAAAAATGTTATTCTCCATCCCTTGCAAATTCCATTCATTTATGTAAGGCTTTTTAATGAACTTTGTTATCATTCTCTGCAAACTAATTAATAGTTATATTCAAATACCGAGATTCGTTTGATTTTCTGTATTAGACTATTGGCAGCAAAATATCGTCCACACGGAATCTATAAGGATGCTAGAAGTATCATTGTGATTCATAATATTGCACACCAGGTACACTTGTTTTAAATGTTGTTCATCAAAGAAAATATTCCTTAAAGTTGCAATGTCAAATTGGGTACACTGTTTAGGAAAGTATTTCCCGAATACAAAAGATATCCTTCAATCATGTGATATGAGATTTTAATTTACATATGAAAGGGTGTTGAGGCTGCATCAACTTATTGTAATTTGGGATTGCCTTGGGAGTGGTATGGGGCTTTGGAATGGATATTTCCTACTTGGGCAAGGACACATGCTCTCGACACTGGTCAAGCTGTTAATATTCTAAAAGGTGCAATTGTAACTGCTGACCGGATATTGACTGTTAGCGAGGTACTAGATATTTTCCATGGATTTTTCACCTTTTGCTATATGTTAGAATAGAGCTTTATGTACCATTACTAGTGAAGTTCTTCACATGTTAGTTAACGACATGATTATTGTTCTATTCAGGGTTATGCTTGGGAAATAATCACCCCAGAAGGTGGATATGGTCTACATGAGCTTCTCACAAGCCGAAAGTTTGTTGTGAACGGGATCACAAATGGCATTGATATTACTGAATG
This sequence comes from Helianthus tuberosus, assembly GCA_030545235.1. NCBI lineage: Eukaryota > Viridiplantae > Streptophyta > Magnoliopsida > Asterales > Asteraceae > Helianthus > Helianthus tuberosus. Next base: position 82,554 of record JARYGA010060251.1, read on the forward strand.
GGATCCATCCTCTGATGAGCATATCTCTTCTCATTACACTGCTGATGACCTTTCAGGAAAGGTGGTCATCGTAGGTTTACTACTTAATAAAATGGTACTTGGATTGTAATGATCTGTTTGGGAAATGCATGCAGATGGAGTGCAAGATTGCTCTACAAAAGGAACTAGGTCTTCCAATCCGGCCAGATTGTCCATTGGTAAACTATCTACCTCCATTGATGACTGGACTAGACTTCCCCTTTTGTTAACAGTGTGAATCTAACAGATTGGATTTATTGGAAGACTGGACTACCAAAAGGGAATCGATGTAATACTCTCTGCGGCTCCAGCCTTGCTGCAAGATGATGTTCAATTTGTAAGCATTTATCTAAAGAATGGAATGGAATGGAGTTATGACTGATGGATGAATAAAGATGGCAAATTGTTTCAGGTTATGCTTGGATCTGGAGAGAGACAATATGAAGAGTGGATGAGAGCAACTGAAGCAGCATTTAATAGTAAATACCGGGGATGGGTTGGATTTAATGTTGCTATTGCTCACCGGATAACTGCAGGGTAACTAAATGATGGATTGTATTATATGTAGGCAGCATAAGTTCCTTCATTTTATGATGTGTGTCTGTGTGAAATGTGCAGTTGTGATATCCTGCTAATGCCCTCAAGATTCGAACCATGTGGTCTAAATCAGCTGTATGCAATGAGGTATGGAACTGTACCAGTTGCCCATGCAACCGGAGGACTTAAAGTGAGTTGACTGTGCATGATCAAGTCATTTACAAATTATAACAACAATTCATATATCTTGTGAAGTGAAAAGTTTATAACATTCCAGGAAACCGTCAAGACTTTCAATCCATATGCTGAAGGTGAAGATGAAGGTACCGGGTACGTATTCCTCCACAATTATCATAAGTTATCTATCTGTTATTGGACTTTTGTTACATATACCTTGTTTTCACATTGTTGTTTTACAGATGGGCCTTCTCGCCTTTGACAAGAGAATGCATGTTGGAAGTAAGTTATATCCCATCATGAATTTTGAAAGTCGAAATCAAAACTTTATGGAAGTTGATATTGATTGATGTTTGTAGGCAGTAAGGGTGGCCATAAAGACGTACCGAGAGCACAAGACGTCATGGGAAGGGTTGATGAGAAGAGGCATGGAGAGAGATTGTTCATGGGATAACGTTGCGCTCGAATACGAGCAGGTTTTCCAATGGGCCTTCATGGACCCTCCTTACATTGTGTCGCCTAATTAACCAACAAACTAAATCTCACTTGGCCTAAAACCACCACCTTCACTGTAGTCTTCATTTAAAAAAACCAATTCAATGATGTAAAATGCTCTTCCCTGTTTATCATGCTCTAACCCTGTTTCTTTACTCATACAATATGAAATGCATGATCATGATGTTTATAATGAATAACTTATTACTTGTATATAACTGAGAAGAGATAGGGAACCGTATCCCCTACACCTAAAGACACCATTGTTTGGAAATACTGCCATAACACAACATTGTTTTATACGGTTTGCATAAAGTCAAGCTCGCTATTACACACGCCTATCCTCAAATGATGCCTAATGAGTAATGACATATCAGCACCACTTCAGTTTTGGCAGAAAACAGAAGAATGAATACCTAGCCACAAGGGGTGAGCTTTGAGTTTCCCGCACCTCGAGGGTTTTCATCTTTCCAATCATCAAAGGCCCTCGCCCTGTCTTGGGCAGCCTCGTCATCTTCATCATCGTTGTCGTCATCAGCGCCACCTGCTCTTGGCTTCCACTTGTCATTGTGCCACGACGAATTGGCTTCTTCTATCATCTTAGCAGTATTCTCTTGCCATTTATTCATCATCTCCATCTCCTTCAACCCAGCTTCCTCTATGCTCATCGTTGGCAATCTAATATTTTCAAAACATACCATTATTCTCACAAGAAAAAATTTAGACTACCTTAAAAAAATGTTTTAAGAAGCGTATATGATACCTGTGACCAGGTTGGAAAACCTGTGCAGCGATTCTTTCTCTTTCACTTGCTATGCTTCCACCCACAAGACTAGCGGGTCCAAACATGAGTGGTTGGTGTTTGTGATCATGTGCCTGTGAAACCTTAGCTCTCCCCTCCAAAACATCTTGAGCAAAAGTGGCACATGTAATAGGTGCTGCTGCTTTGGTGTATCGAGCTCTAGCAGCAGCATTGCGGTGCCAGTCTTCTACAGTCTTTGCACGTTCTTCAAGAACAGCCTCTGAAATTTCAATATCTCCTTCCTGCACACAACGATGAAAATAGAATACTTACAAATATGATATGTTTGGTCATAAAGTATAAAGTCAATTTCCTATTCTGATTATGAGTTATGCTAAGCTTCCATGATAAGTTGTTATACCCGCTCTTGTTTTTCCTTTATTGCAGAAAGCATTTCCTCCTCTTTCTTCAGCATTTCCATAAGATCAAGAGCCTACAACATGATATTTAATCACAGAACAATTAATTGAAAATGCAATAACTTAACAAGAACTCGGGTCGAAAGTACTAAACACCAACCTTGCAGATAGCCAATGAGATTGTAGTAAGCCATGCCTGCAGAGTTAGACAGAAATATAAATTAAAGTGAATCCCAAGCAAAAAAAGGCTTCATAATACTTGCTAAAGAAAATATACAAATAATGAGCCTCGCAGAGTATATAACATCTAATTACTTGTAATTCCATTCTTTCTAAATCACTGGAACTTTCCAACTCAGTTCCAAGTGAAATATTTTTGTTACGTATTGACTGTTAAATTCATGTGTGAAGTGTGTACATCCATATCAAGTATTCAATACAGCTTTAGCAATTAGACTTTGTATGGAAGTAACTGAAGTGATTATTAGAACTCTTCTGAATCTTCGGATAGTAAGTTATCAAATGTTTAAGAGGTGGTATATCAGTACAATATTTAAGCAAGATAAAACCATAGTTATCAAAGGCGCTAGGCGCATAACATAGTTGTTAATGGCGAATAGCGATACACTAGAAAAAAAAAATTTAAAAATTTATATGTATATTATATCAGAATACCGGTATATATGCTATTTTACATGTATATTTGACAAAAAAACTAAAATTCAGCTATTTTATAGCTATATATAATCTTGGTTTAAAAAAGCGAGAGGCGCACAAAAGCGACGAGGTCTAAAACCGAGGCGCGAAGCGCAAAAGCGGCGGGTTTTTCGTACCCAAGGCGCAAAGTGATTATATAATTTTTTTATATATATTCCATAGCATCCCTAATCCAAAATATAGCTATAAGTAAGGTTTATATATGATTTTACTAGACCTGGCAAACGGGTTGGGTCGGGTCATGGGTCAAAACGGGTTCGGGTCAAAACGGGTCAATTATAAAAAAAGGGTTGTTTTGGTTCGGGTCGAAACGGGTCCGGGTCAGAACGGGTCCGGGTCAGAATGGGTTTCGGGTCAGGTCGGGTCCGGGTCAGAACGGGTTTCGGGTCGGATCGGGTCAGTTTTTTTTTTTTTTTGAATTCTGCACCAGTATTTAAATCGTGGTTTCGTGAACGTGTTTTTGCATCAAATTCTGCAGTGAACTGCAACAAATCAACCTTTAATTCTGCTACCGAACTAAAATCTGTCCAAATTTCAGCGAATAAAAGCTGCAAATTTCAGCAAATAACAACTGCAAATTCGTGATGAACTTAAATCGTAACAAATGGAATCCAGGTTCGCAGTAACAGATTCGTAATCGTTCTGGATTTGTATCAAACTGAATTGTTACTTCAAGTTCGTAAAACACTGTTGGGTTAGGATCAGCGGACAAACACTGCAGTGACTGATTCACGGATACACTGAATATCCAATTCGAACTTCTGTAGGATCAGCGGACAAACACTGTAACACTGTAGTGACTGATTCACAGATACACTGAATATCCAATTCGAACTTCTGTGTATATTGAACTGCACCTTTCTACGAAGTCTGATTTCGGGGTTCGTATAATGACTGAGTACCAAACAATCAGCTGGATTCGTACCAATGTTACTTCGTATCAAATTGGCTTCGTATAAAAGTCTCTTCGTATCAAACTCCTAGCTTCGAAACGGTGCGGGCCGAAACGGTTCGCGTCGAAACGGTACGCGTCGAAACGGTTCCTGTCGAAACGGTACTGGTTGAAACGGTACGCGTCGAAACGGTGCGTGTCGAAACGGTACGCGTCGAAACGGTTCGCGTCGAAACGGTGCGCGTCGAAACGGTGCGCGTCGAAACGGTGCGCGTCGAAACGGTTCGCGTCGAAACGGTTCCTGTCGAAACGGTACGGGTCGAAACGGTTCGATTCGAAACGGTACTGGTCGAAACGGTACGAAACTCGTCCCGAACCGAAACTCGTCTCATGCGGAAACTCGTGCCGGCCAGAAACCCGACCCGAACCAACCCCGTTCCAATCCAAAACCTGCTTCGTGCCGAAACCCGACTCAGCCCGAAACTCAATTTGAACTGAACCCGTTCCGATCCAAAACCCGTTTCGTGCTGTAACCCGTCTCGTGCGGATACTTGTGCCGGCTCGAAACCCATTCCGATCCGAAACCTGTCCCGTTTCTTTAAGACACTAACCCACATCGACCCATTTCTTTAATGTTGTCGACCCGCTTTGACCCGAAAATAACAAGATGGAATTTCAAGTAATCCATTATGACCCATTTAGTTAAAATATCTTACCCAAACCAACCCATATAATTTTAAAAGCAGCCCAAATTGACCCATTTGGAAGGCTTTGGGTCAAGATTGCCCCCTCTAGATTTTACCTCTAAGTACAAGCCAAAAAACCTATTGTACAACAGTTTGATGCTTAAAAACAGCATAGAAATAGCCTATGTACATGAGGCGCGCGCCCCAGGCCTGAAAAACCACCCAAAATTGCGCTTTTTGTAAAAAGCGCGCCTCGCGCCTAGGCGCGCTTTTTATAACCCAATATATAATGGCTATTTATATTTCAAAAAATATAAAAAATAACTGAAATCCCGCTATTTAAGGCTTACCTATACGCTATTCGCTATAGCGACCATAGCGACCGCTATTGACAACTATGGCGCATAAGCCTCGCCTAGAAGCCTTGGTTTTAAAAAGCACAAAGCGCACAAAAGCGACGAGGTCTAAAACCGAGGTGCAAAGCGCAAAAAACAGCAGGCTTTTCGTACCCGATGCACAAGACGATTAACTAATTTTTTTATACATCCCATAGGTTTGTAGCTTCCCCTACCCAAAAAATAGCTATAAATAAGGTTTTTATATGATTTTACCTACATGTACAAGACTACAAGCCAAAAAACCCAAGTACAACAGTTTGCTGCATCAAAACACCCTAGGTACAAGAGGTGAGCGCCTCAGACCAGACCCCCCCCCCCCCCCCCCCCAGGCCCCAATATGTGTTTTTTTACGCTTCTGGTTTACTCTAGGCGTTAAGTGAAAAGGCGATGGCCATTGCGCCTTGGGCCTAGGGCGCCCGTTTTAAAACCAAGCTAGGGCCTAAGCAAAAAAGCGAGGGCCTGAGGGGAAAAAAACGCCCGCCCACGTCTTTCCTTCAAGAAGCGAGGGCCTAAGAACTAGAAGCGCATGTATTGGGCCTCAAGACCAAAGATATCCGCTTTTTAAAAATCATCAAGACCGTCATCAATACCATCAAGGGTATCGTCAACTTCAAGAAGAAGAAGAAAGGCTGATTTTGCAGAAAACACCACTTCAGAAGAAGTTGGCTGAGATCAGTTAGAAATTTAAGTGTTGTAATAAATGTTTAACAGTGGCAAAATGTGGTGTAAAGAACGAAGCAGTGACGTGGAACGATGCTTGTCGCTGGTGAGCTTCATGTTCTCTTTTTTTACAATTTTTTATTATGAACACGCTGTAGTAATAGACTGATATTCTTTGAGAGTTTGCGAATTCTTAGAGTTAAAGAAATTAACACATCATATGACCAAAAAAGGATATTCTTGTTGAAAAAAGTAGACACGAGCATGTAATTTTTTAGGGGTAACTTTGTAAAATGGTAATCAAGTTTGAGGATTGTTTTAATTAGGTCAGTCATAAAAAGTTTTGTTTCAATCCGGTCACGTAACTTTATTTTAATGTTCTACTCCTATGTATTTTACCTTAATAGCAGGTCACCATTTGTTTTTTTTCTTAAACAGGCTGACTTGGAATCAAATTAACAAACATAAAACAAAACTTAAGAAGCAAATCAAAATAACACAAATAAAACAGTTAATAAAATATGATATATTTCCTGCAACCGTGGCTTCTGAAACAAAAGAATTAAGATGTATATTTCTTCCACCAAGGTTGGTCGAGCCACATGTTTTAGGGGCTGAAATCAGTCCGAAAACAAATGAATGCATCCAAGGAAAAAAAGCTTAAATCATGGTTTTGAGTTGGACAAAATGAAGGGCAGATTCTTCTCATTTTTAAGTTCTAAGAACAGAAGGGTGATGCCTATACTACGTCAAAATATTTACTTGTTCAACTGGCACTGAAAAACGGTCAACATCGTGTGTTCGATTGGTCAATGGTTGTTGACGGTTGCTCTTGACTCGCATTCGTGGAACTGAATTCCGTTCGAAACACTAGTCCCTAAATAAATGCTCAACTGTAGTTACTAATGTGTGTAACACTGTACCTCCAACAGTTTATCTTATTCACTACTCTTATGCAGAAAATAGAGATGGTTTTGCTCAAGAAAGCACAGAGGGCAATAGCAAACCCAAAAATGTTGGGCAACCATCATACCCACAACAAACGTAATAATAAATGCAGTAAAACTCACCTCCCTTTCTTCTTCACCATCATCATCCAGCACATCATCATCTCCCGCATCAACAGGAGTAGATAGGGCAGCAGCTCTAGTTGAGCGTCCACGTCTTTCCTTGCGTTCCTTTAGTTCCAAGAGCTTTGACTCCGCAGCACGTTGACGCTTGAAGCGAGCAATCTAAATCAAGGGAACCAAAGTTAGCTCGTAGAAGGTGAAAAGCTAGTAATAAGAGATAAAGGTACCTACCTTCTTAGCCCTCCTGTCGACAGCCGTATTCTGATTTTCTTGTAGAGATTCATCTTCAGGTAGAAGCTCCATTGCATCACAAAATGAAAGAAATTCCTAGATAGACATCCATAGGTTAGGTTCAACAGCAGCAGGTATATGTATGTATGAATGTATTAATTCACAGTACCTTTAACTTAGCTTGGGATGCCTTGAGAATCTGTATCCTGTCGTCATCGTGTCCAGTCTTCTCTATCAATTCAGCAAGATAGAACGGGACCTGTTGACGCAATCAAAACCCTATAATAAGAAAGTTTTCCTAATTTGCTTAAAGAAGAAGAAGAAGAAGGATCTATTACCAGAATATACTTGAGATTTGTAGTGCTGATTTCGTCCTTGGTCTCGTTAGTGGAAAACAACCCTAATTTGCTAATCATATCCTCGCATTTTTGCAAAGCTTCGCAGCCTTTTCTCAAGGTTTCCTACAAAAAAAGAAATTATGTAAGAAAAACCTACCAGACCAGACCAGACCAGACCAGAGTGAATATAATATGATGAAGATATACCTTGTCGAGCGTTGCAAGAAGGGTAATTTTGCGGGCCTGGTCGTAGAGGGTGGGCAGAGACACGTCTTCCATTTTCAGTGATCCCATCGCCAGCCAATCCAATCGATAGATAGATCGATATAGCGATTAGATTACAACTGAGAAAATAAGAAAACAATAAGGGAAGAACAGAAATTACAGAGTAGGTGAAGATGAGAGAAGAAGAAAATTCCCAAACGAGCTTTTAGCTTTTTACCGGTCCAGGTTTTGGGCCGAAAATTTTATATTTTTAACGGTCCAGGTTTTGGGCCGAAAAGCCCATGTGCACCTGTTTGTTAGTATTTATTTTAACCAAGATCTGTGGCTGGGACTGGGACTGTGAGTGAGTGAGTGACGTTGTATAAATAAAGTTGGAAATCCCTCCCTCCCATTCTACAGATAAGGGTTTGAGTTCAATGGCAATGAATGTAAATTATCCAACAACCTCCTCCTCTCTGCTGCTGCATACTAGTACAAATCTTCTTCATTCGATCAACACACAACGCCCTTCCACCTTCTCTATACATTCCAAGGCCAACGACAACAACGGGCTTCGTCGGAGGATATGGAGGAGAAGAAAATTGGTACTCTCTCTCTCTCTCAATTTCATATTCAACTGGTGTGTGAAGTGAACCACCCCTTACTTACCAATTTTATTTTACTTTTAGCTAGTTCTTGTACTACTATTAACTGTCCATTCCGGTTGACCTTTTTACCCGCTTGAACTACCCTTGATGTTAGTTTAGTTAAACATATACCATCTTCTGTGACACCTAACCTAACCTAACCTAACCTAACCTAATGGGTCTCTGCTGCAAAAGATAATATAATATTCCTACATGTGACCAAACATATCCTCCTAACGGACCTAACACTTGCAAAAAAGATAAGTGATGCAAGATTATTGAAATATTAATTGCTCAAACACTATATGTATGGGGATGTCAGTCAGTCAGTCAGTCAAATGGTTGACATTCATCGTAGCAAGCAAGATAAAGAAGAGAAAGGGATATATTTGAAAATCATTCTCAAAGAGGGAATATATTTGAAAATGATAGTCATGGAAAGGCCTCATAGAGATAAGTATGCTGCTGCTTTGATGATGTCAAACGTGATCGGTCGATTGGGTTTGAATTACCAACAGAATTTGAATGGGATATGAGAGGGTTTGTTTAGTGATTTGGTATCAGTGGAAGAGGTATAAAATAATAAATTCCCAGGATGATCATGTGGGAAAAAGAAAAGTCTAATATTGTGGCAAGAAAATGTGAAAGTGTAAAGTTGTCATTTGTTAAACGCAGCGTTAAGTTGCTTTTTTGTTATATAGAGATAATAGATAATTGCACCTTCTCTGAACACCAGTCTTGTTAGCTGTAGTAACACCATTCTGTTTTAAGTATTTGAACAAGGGCAAAACTCCCCTCTGGTGTAGTAGAGTTTCAGAACTAGGATTCATCAGCATATGGACATTGTTTGCTGGATATCCTCCTATTAACTTATTAGCTCTTATGATGATGTAGACAAAAAAGGATGAGATGATTCAATACGCCCAGGAAAGAACCCCATTCGTGGAAGAGCAGGTGAGGGACATATGGGAGACTGGAAAGCTGGTGGGGTATGACATAGAGCGCTTGAAGCTCCGGGAGGATAATATCTTTGCTTTTGTCCGCAACTTGGCTGCTGAGGCCAATGACTTGGTGGAGCAAAACAAAGATGAATATGGGGGGAAAAAGAAAGCCATTCTTCACGCAATAAGCAATAGGATGAACGATCTGGGGTTTTATCGACCAGAGGCCTATATGCGAACTGATCCCTTCAAGCATATCACCAAAATGGATACCCATGACGATGATGATGATGATGAGTAGATTCTTCTCATCTGCTTGGGGTTTCTTCTAGCTCTAGTTTTTTTCGTACTTCATTTGTATGCCATTTTTATTGCTAGTTATGTAATAGTGTTGTAGAGAAAAGAGATGATGAATTCACTGGTAGTGGTGACGCCTCTTTTTTTTTATTTTTTCGTTATTAGAAGTTTGTATTATTCTTGATAAGATTTTAGGATTTTAATGGTAATAGAATGATCACATTCACCACCATGATGTTAAAGTCAAATACTTGATTTTATTTGATTAGTTATATGATATAGATATGATTGACATTTTTAGTAAGACTTTATTTGGAAGAACAGGGTTGTTTTGATAGCTGCTGTTATAAAGATCTAGCAGGTAGCAGAAATCTGCAAACAATGTTTGAAGGGATATCCCTGTTTAGGTGGTCTTGGCAATCGTATCATAGGCGTTTCTCGTCTTCCTGAGTTGGACGCGAGGTTGTAGAGACATCATAGAAACCCATCAAATTAGTTAGGATCAACAATTGATAGTGTATGAGTATATCTATAAGTATGTATTTAGTGTAGAATAGATGAGAATGAGTGTAGTGAGAGGGGTAGAGAGTAGGGATGGGTGTGGTACCGGTACCGAAAATGTTCGGTATGATACCGGTACTGAAAACGCCAAAAAGTGGGTACTAAATCGGTACCAAAAATAATTCGGTACGGGAAATTCAATTATGCGTAAAAAACACACGGGAAAAATCAGGAAAGCAGCCATTTGGATTTCCTACTTTGCAAAAACAGCCACTTGCCTTTTAAAACTACCTTGGAGTGGGGGCGTTGGTTGGGTGGGGGAAGCCAGGCAACGCTGGCTAACCCACTCCGTGTCAGTGTTGGTTTTGGCGTTGCCCAGCCAGCGTCGCTTTGAAGCCTGGCGTGAGGTGGGGTGAGTTGGCTAGCCAGGATTGGATGTTCATTTTTGACCGTTAGGCATGGTGGTTTAATGGTAAAAATCGATTTTTTTCAAAAAAACTTACAAATTTTTACCTATAAATTATTAAATACCCCCCCCCCCCCCCACCTTCAAATTTTTACAAAATTCATCAACCAATCTCGTACCAAACTTTCAATTTTTTTCAACCAAACAACAAAACCGAAAATGGTGCATTGGACGGAGGAGAAGGGGATTGCGCTTGTCACTTCAACCAATTACATGTTTTTGAAATATATAATGTTTTGTAACATAACGTTAATTACTTATTAAAGAGTGTAGTAAAAGTGTTTTTTCCTAGTTAGTTTTTTTTCCTTTTGAACGGTAAATTTGGATCACCGACGGACTACTGGAGTATCATCGTGCTACTAGCGGAACCACCTGATCATGGGCGATGGATAGTAGGGGCGGGAGGGGGCGGCCGACCCCCCGAACTTTTCGCTCAATAGTGGAGAGTACGTAGTTTTCGTATAGAAATTTTTGGGTATATACGTTTTCGACCCCCCCGTTTTATAGAAATTTTTGGGTATATACGTTTTCGACCCCTCGGTCGAAAATTTCAAGCTTCGCCATTGCACCTGATCATATCTATCTCCATTAGGCATATGGAAAAAACCCCTCTTATAGGAATCGAACCCAAGACCATTGGTCCCAAAGTGTTAGTTTGAGAGTTGTAAGCTGTAATCAAATATTTAGAATTAGGTTCAGTGAAGCAAGGGTGAGTCACCAAAAAAACAAGACATCTTATTTGTTTTATAACTAGTTGATGCCCCGCCCGCGTTGCGGGGCGATAGCCGAATAATGAGCGAGTGTTAGTTAGCTCATTGACACAAAAAACAATTAAATCGAGTCAACCAATTAAAACAAAACACTTTTATAGTTTTGATAAAAAAAAAAACTAAAACAATGGCAATATTGTAATTTTTAACTGAGGGAAAGTTGTATTTTTTGACTGGGGTAAAATCATAAGTTGCCAAAAGCTAAAGTAATGGCAGTACTGTAAATTTGAACCAGGGGCAAAATTGTAAATTTTCAAAGGGGCAAATTCGTAATTTTGAACTTGGGGTAACACCGTAATATAAATTTGAACTAAGGGCACAAGCGTAATTTTAAGCTGGAGGCAAAAACACAATTTTATTTTGAACCGAGGGCAAAATCATAATTTTGAGTTGGGGGGCAAAAACATAATTTTATTTTGAACTGGGGAAAAAACGTAATTTTGAAATGAGGGCGAAATAACAATTTTTTAAACGGGGAAAAATCACATTTTTTAACAGAGGGCAAAATCGTAATTTTTAGCTGTGGGCAAAAACAAAATTTTATTTTGAACTGAGGGCGAAAAGGTAATTCTGAGCTGAGGGCAAAACCACAATTTTATTTTGAATGGAGAGAAAAATCGTAATTTTGAGCTAAGAACAAAAGCGTAATTGTATTTTGAGCTGGGGACAAAACCGTAATTTTAAAGAGGGACAAAAACGTGATTTTAGAATGGATATAAAATAATAAACTGGTTGGTCCAATGGGAGAGTGCCAGGCAAAGTCGTAATTTTGAAATGAGGGCAAGATCATAATTTTGAGATGAGGACAAAAAGCGTAGTTTTATTTTGAGTTGGGGGCTAAAACATAATTTTAAAATGAATATAAAAAATAAACGTGTTGGTTCAATGAGGGAGCGGCAGATAACTGCCTGACACTGTTCCCCAAACTTGTAAATGTATACGTAGGGAATGTATACGTAGGGAATGGAGTACTTTTTAATGGGTTAGATTAATGAGTTGAGAAGGAGATGAGACAATCCAGTTAGTGGCCTGCGTTTGCGCTCGCTCAGCTCTCTCCTCTCACTACCGCTATCTTATCCTTCCTTCCTGCCCTGTGATACTTCTTCTTAACAACACATACATACATACATACATACATACCCACTTCTCCTCAAACTCTCTCTCTCTCATCCATGGCTTTATGGAGTCCACGATTGCAAAGATTTCTTCTCAACAACACCATCAACACCAACCTCAGTATGATCGA
>JARYGA010060251.1:95205-123750 GCA_030545235.1 Helianthus tuberosus
AAACGGTGCGCGTCGAAACGGTTCGCGTCGAAACGGTTCCTGTCGAAACGGTACGGGTCGAAACGGTTCGATTCGAAACGGTACTGGTCGAAACGGTACGAAACTCGTCCCGAACCGAAACTCGTCTCATGCGGAAACTCGTGCCGGCCAGAAACCCGACCCGAACCAACCCCGTTCCAATCCAAAACCTGCTTCGTGCCGAAACCCGACTCAGCCCGAAACTCAATTTGAACTGAACCCGTTCCGATCCAAAACCCGTTTCGTGCTGTAACCCGTCTCGTGCGGATACTTGTGCCGGCTCGAAACCCATTCCGATCCGAAACCTGTCCCGTTTCTTTAAGACACTAACCCACATCGACCCATTTCTTTAATGTTGTCGACCCGCTTTGACCCGAAAATAACAAGATGGAATTTCAAGTAATCCATTATGACCCATTTAGTTAAAATATCTTACCCAAACCAACCCATATAATTTTAAAAGCAGCCCAAATTGACCCATTTGGAAGGCTTTGGGTCAAGATTGCCCCCTCTAGATTTTACCTCTAAGTACAAGCCAAAAAACCTATTGTACAACAGTTTGATGCTTAAAAACAGCATAGAAATAGCCTATGTACATGAGGCGCGCGCCCCAGGCCTGAAAAACCACCCAAAATTGCGCTTTTTGTAAAAAGCGCGCCTCGCGCCTAGGCGCGCTTTTTATAACCCAATATATAATGGCTATTTATATTTCAAAAAATATAAAAAATAACTGAAATCCCGCTATTTAAGGCTTACCTATACGCTATTCGCTATAGCGACCATAGCGACCGCTATTGACAACTATGGCGCATAAGCCTCGCCTAGAAGCCTTGGTTTTAAAAAGCACAAAGCGCACAAAAGCGACGAGGTCTAAAACCGAGGTGCAAAGCGCAAAAAACAGCAGGCTTTTCGTACCCGATGCACAAGACGATTAACTAATTTTTTTATACATCCCATAGGTTTGTAGCTTCCCCTACCCAAAAAATAGCTATAAATAAGGTTTTTATATGATTTTACCTACATGTACAAGACTACAAGCCAAAAAACCCAAGTACAACAGTTTGCTGCATCAAAACACCCTAGGTACAAGAGGTGAGCGCCTCAGACCAGACCCCCCCCCCCCCCCCCCCCAGGCCCCAATATGTGTTTTTTTACGCTTCTGGTTTACTCTAGGCGTTAAGTGAAAAGGCGATGGCCATTGCGCCTTGGGCCTAGGGCGCCCGTTTTAAAACCAAGCTAGGGCCTAAGCAAAAAAGCGAGGGCCTGAGGGGAAAAAAACGCCCGCCCACGTCTTTCCTTCAAGAAGCGAGGGCCTAAGAACTAGAAGCGCATGTATTGGGCCTCAAGACCAAAGATATCCGCTTTTTAAAAATCATCAAGACCGTCATCAATACCATCAAGGGTATCGTCAACTTCAAGAAGAAGAAGAAAGGCTGATTTTGCAGAAAACACCACTTCAGAAGAAGTTGGCTGAGATCAGTTAGAAATTTAAGTGTTGTAATAAATGTTTAACAGTGGCAAAATGTGGTGTAAAGAACGAAGCAGTGACGTGGAACGATGCTTGTCGCTGGTGAGCTTCATGTTCTCTTTTTTTACAATTTTTTATTATGAACACGCTGTAGTAATAGACTGATATTCTTTGAGAGTTTGCGAATTCTTAGAGTTAAAGAAATTAACACATCATATGACCAAAAAAGGATATTCTTGTTGAAAAAAGTAGACACGAGCATGTAATTTTTTAGGGGTAACTTTGTAAAATGGTAATCAAGTTTGAGGATTGTTTTAATTAGGTCAGTCATAAAAAGTTTTGTTTCAATCCGGTCACGTAACTTTATTTTAATGTTCTACTCCTATGTATTTTACCTTAATAGCAGGTCACCATTTGTTTTTTTTCTTAAACAGGCTGACTTGGAATCAAATTAACAAACATAAAACAAAACTTAAGAAGCAAATCAAAATAACACAAATAAAACAGTTAATAAAATATGATATATTTCCTGCAACCGTGGCTTCTGAAACAAAAGAATTAAGATGTATATTTCTTCCACCAAGGTTGGTCGAGCCACATGTTTTAGGGGCTGAAATCAGTCCGAAAACAAATGAATGCATCCAAGGAAAAAAAGCTTAAATCATGGTTTTGAGTTGGACAAAATGAAGGGCAGATTCTTCTCATTTTTAAGTTCTAAGAACAGAAGGGTGATGCCTATACTACGTCAAAATATTTACTTGTTCAACTGGCACTGAAAAACGGTCAACATCGTGTGTTCGATTGGTCAATGGTTGTTGACGGTTGCTCTTGACTCGCATTCGTGGAACTGAATTCCGTTCGAAACACTAGTCCCTAAATAAATGCTCAACTGTAGTTACTAATGTGTGTAACACTGTACCTCCAACAGTTTATCTTATTCACTACTCTTATGCAGAAAATAGAGATGGTTTTGCTCAAGAAAGCACAGAGGGCAATAGCAAACCCAAAAATGTTGGGCAACCATCATACCCACAACAAACGTAATAATAAATGCAGTAAAACTCACCTCCCTTTCTTCTTCACCATCATCATCCAGCACATCATCATCTCCCGCATCAACAGGAGTAGATAGGGCAGCAGCTCTAGTTGAGCGTCCACGTCTTTCCTTGCGTTCCTTTAGTTCCAAGAGCTTTGACTCCGCAGCACGTTGACGCTTGAAGCGAGCAATCTAAATCAAGGGAACCAAAGTTAGCTCGTAGAAGGTGAAAAGCTAGTAATAAGAGATAAAGGTACCTACCTTCTTAGCCCTCCTGTCGACAGCCGTATTCTGATTTTCTTGTAGAGATTCATCTTCAGGTAGAAGCTCCATTGCATCACAAAATGAAAGAAATTCCTAGATAGACATCCATAGGTTAGGTTCAACAGCAGCAGGTATATGTATGTATGAATGTATTAATTCACAGTACCTTTAACTTAGCTTGGGATGCCTTGAGAATCTGTATCCTGTCGTCATCGTGTCCAGTCTTCTCTATCAATTCAGCAAGATAGAACGGGACCTGTTGACGCAATCAAAACCCTATAATAAGAAAGTTTTCCTAATTTGCTTAAAGAAGAAGAAGAAGAAGGATCTATTACCAGAATATACTTGAGATTTGTAGTGCTGATTTCGTCCTTGGTCTCGTTAGTGGAAAACAACCCTAATTTGCTAATCATATCCTCGCATTTTTGCAAAGCTTCGCAGCCTTTTCTCAAGGTTTCCTACAAAAAAAGAAATTATGTAAGAAAAACCTACCAGACCAGACCAGACCAGACCAGAGTGAATATAATATGATGAAGATATACCTTGTCGAGCGTTGCAAGAAGGGTAATTTTGCGGGCCTGGTCGTAGAGGGTGGGCAGAGACACGTCTTCCATTTTCAGTGATCCCATCGCCAGCCAATCCAATCGATAGATAGATCGATATAGCGATTAGATTACAACTGAGAAAATAAGAAAACAATAAGGGAAGAACAGAAATTACAGAGTAGGTGAAGATGAGAGAAGAAGAAAATTCCCAAACGAGCTTTTAGCTTTTTACCGGTCCAGGTTTTGGGCCGAAAATTTTATATTTTTAACGGTCCAGGTTTTGGGCCGAAAAGCCCATGTGCACCTGTTTGTTAGTATTTATTTTAACCAAGATCTGTGGCTGGGACTGGGACTGTGAGTGAGTGAGTGACGTTGTATAAATAAAGTTGGAAATCCCTCCCTCCCATTCTACAGATAAGGGTTTGAGTTCAATGGCAATGAATGTAAATTATCCAACAACCTCCTCCTCTCTGCTGCTGCATACTAGTACAAATCTTCTTCATTCGATCAACACACAACGCCCTTCCACCTTCTCTATACATTCCAAGGCCAACGACAACAACGGGCTTCGTCGGAGGATATGGAGGAGAAGAAAATTGGTACTCTCTCTCTCTCTCAATTTCATATTCAACTGGTGTGTGAAGTGAACCACCCCTTACTTACCAATTTTATTTTACTTTTAGCTAGTTCTTGTACTACTATTAACTGTCCATTCCGGTTGACCTTTTTACCCGCTTGAACTACCCTTGATGTTAGTTTAGTTAAACATATACCATCTTCTGTGACACCTAACCTAACCTAACCTAACCTAACCTAATGGGTCTCTGCTGCAAAAGATAATATAATATTCCTACATGTGACCAAACATATCCTCCTAACGGACCTAACACTTGCAAAAAAGATAAGTGATGCAAGATTATTGAAATATTAATTGCTCAAACACTATATGTATGGGGATGTCAGTCAGTCAGTCAGTCAAATGGTTGACATTCATCGTAGCAAGCAAGATAAAGAAGAGAAAGGGATATATTTGAAAATCATTCTCAAAGAGGGAATATATTTGAAAATGATAGTCATGGAAAGGCCTCATAGAGATAAGTATGCTGCTGCTTTGATGATGTCAAACGTGATCGGTCGATTGGGTTTGAATTACCAACAGAATTTGAATGGGATATGAGAGGGTTTGTTTAGTGATTTGGTATCAGTGGAAGAGGTATAAAATAATAAATTCCCAGGATGATCATGTGGGAAAAAGAAAAGTCTAATATTGTGGCAAGAAAATGTGAAAGTGTAAAGTTGTCATTTGTTAAACGCAGCGTTAAGTTGCTTTTTTGTTATATAGAGATAATAGATAATTGCACCTTCTCTGAACACCAGTCTTGTTAGCTGTAGTAACACCATTCTGTTTTAAGTATTTGAACAAGGGCAAAACTCCCCTCTGGTGTAGTAGAGTTTCAGAACTAGGATTCATCAGCATATGGACATTGTTTGCTGGATATCCTCCTATTAACTTATTAGCTCTTATGATGATGTAGACAAAAAAGGATGAGATGATTCAATACGCCCAGGAAAGAACCCCATTCGTGGAAGAGCAGGTGAGGGACATATGGGAGACTGGAAAGCTGGTGGGGTATGACATAGAGCGCTTGAAGCTCCGGGAGGATAATATCTTTGCTTTTGTCCGCAACTTGGCTGCTGAGGCCAATGACTTGGTGGAGCAAAACAAAGATGAATATGGGGGGAAAAAGAAAGCCATTCTTCACGCAATAAGCAATAGGATGAACGATCTGGGGTTTTATCGACCAGAGGCCTATATGCGAACTGATCCCTTCAAGCATATCACCAAAATGGATACCCATGACGATGATGATGATGATGAGTAGATTCTTCTCATCTGCTTGGGGTTTCTTCTAGCTCTAGTTTTTTTCGTACTTCATTTGTATGCCATTTTTATTGCTAGTTATGTAATAGTGTTGTAGAGAAAAGAGATGATGAATTCACTGGTAGTGGTGACGCCTCTTTTTTTTTATTTTTTCGTTATTAGAAGTTTGTATTATTCTTGATAAGATTTTAGGATTTTAATGGTAATAGAATGATCACATTCACCACCATGATGTTAAAGTCAAATACTTGATTTTATTTGATTAGTTATATGATATAGATATGATTGACATTTTTAGTAAGACTTTATTTGGAAGAACAGGGTTGTTTTGATAGCTGCTGTTATAAAGATCTAGCAGGTAGCAGAAATCTGCAAACAATGTTTGAAGGGATATCCCTGTTTAGGTGGTCTTGGCAATCGTATCATAGGCGTTTCTCGTCTTCCTGAGTTGGACGCGAGGTTGTAGAGACATCATAGAAACCCATCAAATTAGTTAGGATCAACAATTGATAGTGTATGAGTATATCTATAAGTATGTATTTAGTGTAGAATAGATGAGAATGAGTGTAGTGAGAGGGGTAGAGAGTAGGGATGGGTGTGGTACCGGTACCGAAAATGTTCGGTATGATACCGGTACTGAAAACGCCAAAAAGTGGGTACTAAATCGGTACCAAAAATAATTCGGTACGGGAAATTCAATTATGCGTAAAAAACACACGGGAAAAATCAGGAAAGCAGCCATTTGGATTTCCTACTTTGCAAAAACAGCCACTTGCCTTTTAAAACTACCTTGGAGTGGGGGCGTTGGTTGGGTGGGGGAAGCCAGGCAACGCTGGCTAACCCACTCCGTGTCAGTGTTGGTTTTGGCGTTGCCCAGCCAGCGTCGCTTTGAAGCCTGGCGTGAGGTGGGGTGAGTTGGCTAGCCAGGATTGGATGTTCATTTTTGACCGTTAGGCATGGTGGTTTAATGGTAAAAATCGATTTTTTTCAAAAAAACTTACAAATTTTTACCTATAAATTATTAAATACCCCCCCCCCCCCCCACCTTCAAATTTTTACAAAATTCATCAACCAATCTCGTACCAAACTTTCAATTTTTTTCAACCAAACAACAAAACCGAAAATGGTGCATTGGACGGAGGAGAAGGGGATTGCGCTTGTCACTTCAACCAATTACATGTTTTTGAAATATATAATGTTTTGTAACATAACGTTAATTACTTATTAAAGAGTGTAGTAAAAGTGTTTTTTCCTAGTTAGTTTTTTTTCCTTTTGAACGGTAAATTTGGATCACCGACGGACTACTGGAGTATCATCGTGCTACTAGCGGAACCACCTGATCATGGGCGATGGATAGTAGGGGCGGGAGGGGGCGGCCGACCCCCCGAACTTTTCGCTCAATAGTGGAGAGTACGTAGTTTTCGTATAGAAATTTTTGGGTATATACGTTTTCGACCCCCCCGTTTTATAGAAATTTTTGGGTATATACGTTTTCGACCCCTCGGTCGAAAATTTCAAGCTTCGCCATTGCACCTGATCATATCTATCTCCATTAGGCATATGGAAAAAACCCCTCTTATAGGAATCGAACCCAAGACCATTGGTCCCAAAGTGTTAGTTTGAGAGTTGTAAGCTGTAATCAAATATTTAGAATTAGGTTCAGTGAAGCAAGGGTGAGTCACCAAAAAAACAAGACATCTTATTTGTTTTATAACTAGTTGATGCCCCGCCCGCGTTGCGGGGCGATAGCCGAATAATGAGCGAGTGTTAGTTAGCTCATTGACACAAAAAACAATTAAATCGAGTCAACCAATTAAAACAAAACACTTTTATAGTTTTGATAAAAAAAAAAACTAAAACAATGGCAATATTGTAATTTTTAACTGAGGGAAAGTTGTATTTTTTGACTGGGGTAAAATCATAAGTTGCCAAAAGCTAAAGTAATGGCAGTACTGTAAATTTGAACCAGGGGCAAAATTGTAAATTTTCAAAGGGGCAAATTCGTAATTTTGAACTTGGGGTAACACCGTAATATAAATTTGAACTAAGGGCACAAGCGTAATTTTAAGCTGGAGGCAAAAACACAATTTTATTTTGAACCGAGGGCAAAATCATAATTTTGAGTTGGGGGGCAAAAACATAATTTTATTTTGAACTGGGGAAAAAACGTAATTTTGAAATGAGGGCGAAATAACAATTTTTTAAACGGGGAAAAATCACATTTTTTAACAGAGGGCAAAATCGTAATTTTTAGCTGTGGGCAAAAACAAAATTTTATTTTGAACTGAGGGCGAAAAGGTAATTCTGAGCTGAGGGCAAAACCACAATTTTATTTTGAATGGAGAGAAAAATCGTAATTTTGAGCTAAGAACAAAAGCGTAATTGTATTTTGAGCTGGGGACAAAACCGTAATTTTAAAGAGGGACAAAAACGTGATTTTAGAATGGATATAAAATAATAAACTGGTTGGTCCAATGGGAGAGTGCCAGGCAAAGTCGTAATTTTGAAATGAGGGCAAGATCATAATTTTGAGATGAGGACAAAAAGCGTAGTTTTATTTTGAGTTGGGGGCTAAAACATAATTTTAAAATGAATATAAAAAATAAACGTGTTGGTTCAATGAGGGAGCGGCAGATAACTGCCTGACACTGTTCCCCAAACTTGTAAATGTATACGTAGGGAATGTATACGTAGGGAATGGAGTACTTTTTAATGGGTTAGATTAATGAGTTGAGAAGGAGATGAGACAATCCAGTTAGTGGCCTGCGTTTGCGCTCGCTCAGCTCTCTCCTCTCACTACCGCTATCTTATCCTTCCTTCCTGCCCTGTGATACTTCTTCTTAACAACACATACATACATACATACATACATACCCACTTCTCCTCAAACTCTCTCTCTCTCATCCATGGCTTTATGGAGTCCACGATTGCAAAGATTTCTTCTCAACAACACCATCAACACCAACCTCAGTATGATCGACTTCAAGAAGACCAACACTAATTTAATTACCAGAAACCGCCGCCGTTGCTCAGCGATTGCAATTGACGCTCCTTCTTATGGTCTCGCTTCTGGGATCAGATGGGGTTCCGCCAAATTACAGGGTGCTCGTGAGGAGATGGAAGACGATGCTGTAATAGTCGCTAATAGCAACAACGACGACCTTCAAGGTTTCTATTTTGCTGCTGTTTTTGATGGCCACGCGGGTTTCTCTTCTGTCAACTTTCTCAGGGAGGAGCTGTACAAGGAGTGTGTGAAGGCTCTACAAGGGGGCCAATTGTTGGATAATAAAGACTTTATTGGAATTAAAAATGCCCTGCAACAAGCTTTTCACAACGCTGATGCCAAACTTTTAAACTGGTAACCAGCCAGCCACTTACACTGACAATTTGTATCATTGATTGTCAAACTAGTATTATGTATTTTCAGTATGATTTCATTTCTGTATGAAGGTTTAGATGCATGCTGTTTCATTTTGTAAAGGCTTGAGACGACCAGTGAGGAGGATGATGATGATGAATCTGGTGCAACAGCTACTGCTATCTTCATAGGAAATGATATGCTATATATCTCACATGTTGGTGACTCATGTGCCGTAAGTTTTCATATCATATGCTAATCATTTGTTTTGTTGCTTCTTTCTTTCTCTCTCTCTCTCTCTCTCTCTCTGTTTGAAAGAATTACAATACAATTAATTTCTGGCAGGTTCTTTCACAATCTGGAAAAGCAGAGGAACTCACTAATTCTCACAGACCCTATGGAAGAAACAAGGTTTCTCTTCAAGAAATCAAACGCATTCGAGAAGCAGGTGGATGGGTGTGTTATTCTCTTCTCGTTTCCTTCTTTATTTCTTCACTTTCTCACTAATGGTTTATATTGTTATTTTACTCAAATTACCATAGCCTTGTTTTATGAACCTCACATGGTCTTTTTTTATTGCAATTTCTCTATGAACTCTTAAAGGCAAGCAGTAATATTGGTGTGAGTTTCTTTAATATAGCATTTGCCTGTCTGAAACTTGGCACATGCTGTTTTTCGGATTCTATTCGTGAAATCCTTTTGCGGCATGAAACATTTCTCCAGTGGCGAAGCTTGAAAAAAAAGTTCGGGGGGTCGGAAGGTAACGGACCTAATAAAAAATTTATATCGCGTAGTTTCGAGGTGTATGTTCGAGTCGGACGTTAGCGATTCGATTCGGGTCGGGCCGGGTCAAACATTAATATCAAATAAAAAACGTTCTCAAATATTAAAAAATAAGTTATCATTTTATTCTTCCCCATAGCATAATCTAATAACAAAACAAGTTAACAAACCACCCTAAATTTCAAACTCTAATTTCTATCTAAATCAAATCACTATAAGATTAAACAAATAAAATTAGACATAGTTACAGAAAGATTCAACAAGTTTAGGGCAAAAATTCGGACCAATTTCACCCCTAATTTCAACCTAAAACACATAAATTGCAGCCCTAAACTAAACCTAAAGATAAAAAAACATATACCTTTAACCTTATGAAGATTGAAGAAATCGAAGAAGAGTACAAGACCATAACAACGAGCAGCGTTTTGGCTTCTTTTCTAGAACAAGAAGCTGAAGTCGAACAGTTCTGGAACCTGCGTTTTTCACCCCAGTTCTGGCTTGTGGCTTCTGTTCTTCTGGTCGACGTCCCAAAGTAAACGAATTTGGGTTTTTTTTGGATAGGGTGGGCTTTTAAGTTGGGCTATATAATGATTTGATTTGGGTTATATAATATGCATTCTAGTATTCTACCAAATACAATGATTTGGGCTATAATATTTTGGCTAATTAAATATTTTATTTGGGCTATATAAATAAAAAAAAATTAAAATCGGGGGGTCGAAAACGTATATACCTAATTATTTTTTTTATAAAACCGGGGGGTCAAAAACGTATACACCTACAAAGTCCTATACGAAACGTACATATATAACACTACTGGCCGAAAAGTTCGGGGTGGTCGGGCGCCCCTCCCCGCCCCTTAAATTCTGCGCCCCTGCATTTCTCTAACTGGATTGTGCTCGTGATCAAGATCAAGATATCTTTTCATTTGTCACCTAATGAGCCATGTGGTTTTGTCATGGTACAAAACTGATTTGCACAACTTATCATTTTGTGTATATGGTCTTTGTAGATTTCGGATGGAAGAATTTGTGGAGACATCTCTGTATCACGTGCCTTTGGTGACATACGGTTTAAGACCAAGAAGAATGAGTAATCTCTCTTATTATTCTTTAATTACTTGATAATAATATATACCAGTAGTTGTCATGTGCATTTACGCCCTTTAACTATTAAAAGGATGCTGAAAAAGGGAGTTGAAGAAGGAAGATGGTCCGAAAAGTTTGCATCCCGGTAATCTCTCTCATGCAACTTTCTTCTGGACTTTGTTAATATTTTAATCTTAGCATTAAGGAAGTTTAAACCAACAATCTAATAAGTGGTCATTTCGTTGATGCAACTTTTAGAGTTGAGAAGATTACTCTTAAATTGATTACCATCTATAACTACCTGCCTTTTTCAATGGCTTAACTGATACAGAATGAAGTTTTTTGAAGACTTGGTTATTGCTACTCCTGATATTTATCAAGTTGCATTGGGGCCTGATGCGGAGTTTGTATTATTAGCAACTGATGGCTTATGGGATTACATTAAGAGGTGGTTCAGTCTCACTTATTTTTCCTTTTTTTCTTCTCTTTTTTGTTTTTATCCTTGTCGTCTAACTTTGTACCCAAAAAAATATTACTTTCAGCTCGGATGCAGTCAACTTTATCAGAAACCAACTTCGGGAACATGGAGATGTTCAGGTAAGTTGTAGCCATCGGCCGATTTACCTTATATCAGTTTTTATATGTTGTTAACGTATTCTTGCTACAGGTTGCATCTGAAGCGCTAGCTCAAATGGCCTTGGTAATGACTTGCATACACAAGTTTACCCTTTTGACTTGATTCCCTATGTATAGTTCTTCTCACTTTGTTCTATTTCAGGACCAGTATTCTCAAGATAATGTAACCATTGTGATCGCTGATTTGGGGTATGCATTTTGCAAATTGTATGAGATTAACTAGTGACCTTTCGTTCTAAATTTTTATTTTGTGCTATTGATAGGCGGACAGATTGGAGGAATTTACCTATACAAAAACAAAATATTGCGTATGAACTGATCCAGGCTTTTGCAACGATTGGTATTGTGTCACTTGGGATATGGATGTCATCTAATGCTTCGTTTTGAAACCTAACATTGCAACCTCTGTATATAATCAACATATATTTTCCCTTGTGTTGATATATCAATGTATAACGCCTTACTTTTATGTGTGCTTGCATTAAACGAAGTATGTCAGAATGATATCTTATTTTAGAAGTATTTCAGATAACTTTATTTAAATTATCATGCATAATATATTAACAACCCGAAGTTTATCTATAACCACATTAGTCTAGTACGACGGTTCCCTGGTGGACGACCCTTCCTTGGATCATGCTTGGGATTGGATCCTGGATCATTGTAGACCAGATCAAGCCTTCTTGGGTACATCTTGACTCTATATAGGTTTGGTGAGATGCAAATTGCTATAGAAAAAAGAAATAAGATACAGGCAATATATATAATTAGAAAATGAAGAATTTAATTAATACCTGAATGTGTGCAAAGGAGTAATAGAAAGGAAAGTAGAACAAGGTTCTTTGTGTAAAAGTGCATAGCCATGAAGAATGTTTTGATGAAAGAGCGAACTGGATAGGATTTCTATCCAGTGTGACCTCACCCTCTCTTTTCAGCCAGGCATATTTTTATGCTCTACTATTTTTGTTTGTTTGGTTTAAGGGGTGTTTGGGATTCCTTTTAAAAGTGACTTTTGGAGCTCATAAGGACTTTTGAGAAGGAAAAGGAAACCCAAACATCATCTGAGAAGAACTTTTGAAGCATAAGGAATTCCAAACACCATGAAAAAAAGGACTTTCAGTACTAATTATGTCTTCAAAAATGAGTTTTTGAGAAGTAAGGGCTTCTCACTTCTGGATTTGAGAAGGACTTTTTGAGAAGGAGAAGTTGAAAAGGAATCCCAAACACCCCCTTAAACTATTATGTTTTAATTATTTTTCAAACCAAAGTTAACAATCTTACAGTTATATTGTTTTATTTACCTTTAGTATATGATAAAATAAATAAATAATAATGGTTTGAGTAACTAAAACTTTTGGAGATAAAGGAATGATAGCTTTGTCACTAGAACAAAGTTTCTTCTTATTTTTTTTTTTTAGTATATCCTCCAAAAAAAAGTGGTCTTTCTAAATAAACTAACTTTTAACATCCATTTATTTACTTTAAAATTACTTGTTTACCACTAAGAAAGATATAAAACAAAGAGCAAACTTCCGTTTTGCTCCCTGTGGTTTGGTCACTTTAACGGTTTTGCCCCAAACCTTTAAAAATAGCCATTTTCCTCCAATAGTTTGCTATAGTTTTTCCATTTTGTTCCCCGCCTCTAAGTCCATCCAAATTGTCTGTTTTTTTTTTTCATTTTGCTCCCCGCAGGGAGCAAAATGGAAAAACCATAGCAAATTATTGGAGGAAAATGACTATTTTTAAAGGTTTGGGGCAAAACCGTTAAAGTGAACAAACCGTATGGAGCAAAACGGAAGTTTACTCTAAAACAAATTTACCATCTGGTGTGACCTCTTCATTTTCATACTATTAATAATTACCAAACAAGTTTTATGGATATAAATGTATTGTACGTTATGTTTAGTGAGTTTTTTTTTTTTTAAAGTTTCATTGTAGATACATGGGACATTATCTCTATATAAATTCCCTTTCCCACGTTTTATGGACATTCCTTTTCCCACGTTTGGATCCCTCGACAACGGGCTCGGGTTATGTCTCCGGTACCGTTTCTATCTCCGGATCGGTATCTTGTGTAGACGGTTGCGAACCGCCCATGGTTGGAAAGGTTTGCGGAACTTGAAAGAATGGTTGCGAACCGCCCGATGCTAGTATTTGGGCATACACAAATACATTAGGATCCATGTCTTGTAAGTTAAAGTTCGGTTGCGGTTGCTTGGTGTTCGGCCGATATGCATTAGGGTTACCGGGTCTCGACGGCACACCGAATGGGGGTCGGAAGGGATTCATGATTGTGGGTGAAAAGTGGTGAAAGTTTTTAAAAAATAGAGAATGTGGGTGAAAAGTTTATAAAAAATGAGGTGAGAAGCAGGGATTATATAGGGTATAAGTTGAAATAAAAAAAAACAAATAAATTTTCAATACATTTTACCGTTGTTCAACGGTATGATTTTGAAAATCGTGCGGGCAAGAGCGTTTTTAAAAGCAACGCTTTTCAACTTTTTTGTTCAAAAACACCCCGGGGGCGGTTGGGTCGGCGTGGATGGGCGCTGTTCTATAAAAAAAAACCCTAAACTGGGACGACTACAGGTGGTCTGAGTTGGAGGATATCTCACCTCTTTCAGTCGTATCAAATGAGGCTGAACAAGAGGTATCTCGTATATATTTAATTATCCAAGCACTCTCTAAGGTAGCGTTTGGTATGCAGGAATGAAAAGTGGAATGAAATGGACCATTAAGAGGGAATGAAGAAAAAAGTGTTTGGTCAATGGAATGGCGCATTACAAAATGCATTTCATTCCCTCAAAATCATTCCATCCCTCCCCCCAGTTTTTTTTCCATTCCATTCCCTCTTCACCCTTCATTAACAACACCACAACCCACTACCGTTGCCACCACCCACCACCACTGTCATCCGCCACCGTCACCCACCTTCGCCGCCACCCGCCACTGTCGCTGCCGCCACCCACCTCCATCCCTGACACCGCCGTCACCGCCATCCACCATCGCCGTTGCCACCTCCGATCACCGCCACCACCACCTTCGATCATCGCCGCCACCATCGTCGCTGCCACCTCCGATCACCGCCGCCGTCGCCACCCACCTCCGCCATTGCTATCAACCACCACCACCCACCGCCACCACCGCTACCACCTGCCGCCACCGTTACCACCACCACCCACCTTCGCCGTCACCCACCACCACCACTGCTGTCACCACCCGTCGCCGTCTCCACTCGCCGCCGTCTCCACCCACCACCACCGCCGCTGCTACAATTGCCACCTATCACCACCCACCATCGTCGCCTATCATTGACCACTGCCATCCGATTTTATTCCTTCGTCTTTTCTCGCATACCAAACAACAAAAAGTAATCGGTCATTCCATTCTCAAATGGTAACCAAACAAGACATGGAATGGTAATGATCAATTCCATTACCTCATCCATTCCATTACCTCGTCCATTTCATTCCCCTGTCCATTCCATTACCCAATACTAAACAGACCTAATTTCTTATTGAGTAATTCGCTTTGTTTATTTGTGCTATGTATTACCGTATATTGGTCAAGCTAAAAAATTTAACTTAAAACAATATGTGTCAAATGGTTTTATTAAAAAATTTAGATAAAAATATTAAAAAAGTAGATTAAAATGCTTTTGCGGCTCGGCCCAACCCAAATTATTTGATCCAAACAAAATAGAGTTAAATGCATGGTTGGTCTCTATGGTTTGCGAAAATTGCAGACTTGGTCTCAGTGGTTCATTAATTACAAAGTTGGTCCTAATAGTTGTAATTTTTGTACTCGGATGGTCCTTATCACTAACCTTTGTTGGTTTTTTTAGTTAAATACGTGTGAAATTACTATATTACCCATGAACAATTAAAAAAATAAAAAGAAATATAAAAGAAACAGGGGCCCACTACTTAGCATCTTTCAATCATCATTTTAGGGAAAAAAATTTGCAGACTCAATCACTTTTTTTCTGAAAGATACAGACTCCATCACTTGACCGGAGAAAACAAACAGTTGCGGCGATTGCGATCCTCCGTCGCCGTCGACCACCACCACATTAACTGAACAACATCAAGTAATCTCGAAATCTTCAATCGTCTGATTTAGGTCAAAATTGTGTGAATCACTGAAATTCGATACATTTTGAGTTGATTCGTGTAAAAATTGCATATGATGATGTGAATCGTCTGATTACGCTTTTTTAGATCCAATTGTTTCATGTTGTAGGATTATAAACATTTAGGGTTTCGATTATGGTTTACCTTCAATACGGTAGAAATATTCTTCGCCGGAGTAAGGTTTTGAACACGGAATGTGTGCTGCATCATCCGTTGTTTTATGGTGGTCAAGGTGTTAGATACAGAAAGTTGGAAGTTATACTTACAACTGTAAGTATATTATTGTTTAATTTGAGTTAATTTTAGTGTTGTTTGATATAAAATGAAGTGATTTTTTGTGATATTGTATGCAGAATGTAGATAAGTTGGGGAAAGCAGGTGAAACTGTTAAAGTTGCTCCTGGACATATGGCGAAGGTGATGGTGGTGGAGGTGGAGGTAGAGGTAGTTGCAGGTTGTGAAGGAGGAGGTGGCTGAGTTTTTTTAAAGGGGGAGAGAGAAAGGAGTGATGAAGAAGATGAGTAGTGAGCCCTATTTTTTGTTATATTTTTTTTATTTTTTTTTAATTGTTTATGGGTAATATAGTAATTTAACACGTACTTAACTGAAAAAACTAACAAGGGTTAGTGATAAGGACCACCCGAGTGCAAAAATTAGAACTATTAGGACTAACTCTGTAATTATTGAACCACTGGGACCAAGTCTGCAATTTTCGCAAACCACAGGGACCAACCATGCATTTAACTCAACAAAATATGTACTTTTATCAGTAACTCAGCTCTTCCGCCCCACCAATGGACACATGTACTACTTTTATCGTTAGGCTAGACGGTGTGGGGTTCGTCCCACCCCTGTCGTGGCCCGGCGCCGCTCCTCCCCCCAATTCTTCCCCCACCGGCGTCGTCCTCCCCGGCTTCTCCCGGACGTTCAAGCCGGTCCACTACAGGACAAAACCCCCTCACACACACATATATACATACAACCTATACTTATATTTTAGGTCCGTCCCCCATTTCTGTGTGGCGCCTACGTGGCGGATCATCCTCCAAGGGTGGACCATCATCATACCGCATAGCCTTATAATCATGCTATTGCATGTAAGAAGCCATCTGAACCTGATGATATGGTCCTAGCCTAGGTGCTCCTCAGACTCGCCACTTGACAAAATGGACCCGCCCTGCCAGCTTTAAAACACAACGAAACCTTCACAAAGACAGGATACCAACTTTTCGTTATGGTGTTTTAACACTCTTGGTTAAAGTAAGTTCGTTAGAAGATATAAGTTTTGGTTGTCTGTCAAGGCGGAGGTGGATTATGGTCAGAAGCATTCTCTTGTGTATTGCTTTTTTTTTTTTTTTTTTGGATAAGAGGCTTACTGGTTGTTACATCATCATTTTATGCCGGCTTGTCCCATTTTGTGTGCTACTGTGAGTAGTAATTCTCTGGTATGCATCAACTTCTATTCAACTAGTCAAAAAAAGTTAAACGGGTTTAAGGGTGTTTTTGACAGTTGAGTTGTAGTTATACATTTTCTTTTTCTTTAGAGATTGTGTGTCTCCATCTGATTTAATTGGAAACTACCTACACATGGTTGTGATGGGAAATGAAATGGCATTTGGATTCCTCATCATGGTAAGATTATATATTTTCTATATTTCGGTTTATTCATTGTGCGTGCAAATAAAAGGATCTCATTTTTTTTTATAAGTTAGAACATCGCCAAATTTTTAGAACTTTACACTCTATAGTGGAAATTAAACTCTATATCATGCATAAAAGATGATTTACTTCAAAAGCATCAAGTTAAACTGACCCCTACACTTCCCTTTGCTATATTCATTTTGTGCATCGCAACATTTATTTTAGTATACGTTTCAATATTCAAAAATCAAAACTACTTTTCTAACCACGTTAATGTAACACGTCAATGTGTCCCACTTATTTTCTCTTATTGAGGTTTTAAATATTTATAATAAATAGGCATAACCCGACCTTTATTTTTGGGTTTTCTTTTTCGGTAACTATATCGTGACGAATCAAATTGATACCAACTGAACGACCGCCGCGGAGCTCGGCAGCAAACCGCTAGTTTTATATTAACGATAGTAAGATATTGGTCGAATAACAAAACTTGTTAGTTTATTTTTTTGAAGTTAAAAGTTTAGCATCTAAACAATCATTTTTCAAAAGAAAAAAAAATGATTTTTTTTTTGTATATCAGTGGTAATGAAATGGTACCTTTAGTAATAGTTACATATGTAACAAAATTGGGTTGGACTGGTGATGAAAAACCAACTGAAGAAACAATGGTTGATGTGAAAACAAAAGGATATGAATTTGTAAAACAGAGCTCATGAATAAAATGAGAGTTTATTATGTACATTAATAAAATGGAGTTTACAAAAACGCCTTGGAAGACCTAAGAAAAGCGAGTAATCAAACAGCTTGCTCTTGCTCTCGGCTTTTACCTTACCCCGTGTAATGCAATGCAATCAAGAAGCAAAAATGAAAAATGACAGAAAATGGCCTTCGATCCTGAGCCCCACTTCCAGGTTGTGCAGACAAAACTCAATCATTCAAAACCACCATGATTGAGGACCACTTTTAACCACTACCTTTAAACGAGAGCCCCACAATCAGATACGCAGCATCTTCAACCGGCCCACTCACTCACTCCGGTTAAGTTAGAGCGTTACTGGCAACCCATAGTTGAGGAACGATCTGATATGTCCATCCCACCCTGCGGTTACAATAACCAGACCCCACGAATGACACCCAGCCGACCTCCTCCGCCAACATGATTTGAAAAAATTGTATTGGGATTTACACAATGGAGAATTGGAGGCTGGAAGCTTTTCTTCAGGCCAGGTGGCGGAGGACCCCTTTGGATTAATGGACTCTAGAAACAACTCTGGACCAAGAGAGAAGTAACCGGGTGAAAAAGAACCATCTTGCAAGTTCCAACCATTTCCTTTCAGACCACACCATGGTAACACAACTGATGCATCACTCGAGAAACACTCAAAGGACCTAACTGTCTTTTCCTGGTCTTCCTTTTCATTATTACACTTCCATATATATATGTTTGAGTCCTCACATGCTGACACTATGTGTTTCCCATCTGGCGTGAACGATGCACATACCTGGTTCCCACCGTTTCTTTGGCCTAGTATACACATTATTTAATTAATTAATTAATTAATTAATAGTCATTATATACATACATAAACAGTTAAGATTTGAAAATAAAGTCATACCCTTGTATTTGCCTATCACATTGATCCCATGAAGAATTCTGACATGGGAATCCGCACATGTGACCATTACTTTGCTTGCATCTTGTGGACAGAACTACACAAAACATTTATAAATGTACCCGAAAATTTTAACAAGATGGAAATCACTAATTATCATGATATTCAATAAGCTATGAATTACCAACCTGAAAGCCAATTATCCTCTTGCAAGCCCACTTCTTTTTACTATTTAAGCAAACAGAAGCTTCCAGTTGGAACTGATTATCTATTCAAGTAAAAGACACAAGGGTTAAGACGAGTGGATCCTCAGGCCCCTCAAGATTTACATATATTAGTGGATGGATGCAATGACTTCTAATTGTATACGCTACTAGCACCGAGCCAAATATCACCCACTCGATGTGAAAAGGACATTGCATCCAACTAAACCCTATTCCATATGTCATGATAATTAATCGAAATACAAGCCACAAGTATTTCAAACAACGATGGTAGATTTGACCACTAGAAACAGCGCCTATTGATATGCTGAATACCGTCCACAAAAATCTCAAAATTTTTATCAGTCTTACTAAAGGGTGTATTAGACAAACTATGTGCTCGATAAAGTATACCTGACAAACTGAAAAACCGGCAGCAGCCTGTCACCGATCCAATAATTCCACCCTAGTTAAACACGGAAAGAAGACGTTTTCAATAATATATGTATTTTGACTAAATCAACAAGAAAAATGACAAACCTTTCCATCAGGATTGTAACTGACAGCAGTGATTATTTCTCGTGTGTCTGTCCAATCAACAACCTGGGAAGACCCAATAGACCATATACGAACCTTCCCATCAATTGACCCACTTATGAAATAAGTATCATCCACAGGGTTGAACTGAACACATGTCACTGCATGCAGTTTTTCAATCACATACGATATGTTTTCCTCAGAACAAATCATAGGGGTGTTAGGATCAAAATGATTATCAGGTCGAAGTCATATAACTATCTGTTTCTATTGTTTTTCACCTATTTCGTACAATTATCTAAGTAATTATAGGTCTAATAATCAATTGCACCAAATCTGATTATGAGTATACTTATTTAAAAATCCTTACTTTAACTATCAAGTTGATAGTTACAATCTCCTACATGTCGCAATATGGATTATTCATTTAAAACACCCCTTGTTTGAATAAGAATCCTGAAAACTGGGCGTACCATAGTTGCTGTGTGGATAGACTTTAATGCATTGATCGCTCCCGACTCTCCACAAACAAACCGTTTGATCAACTGATGATGACAGCAGAAGCTAAAATGATAACAGTATGAGAACATGTGTAACTTTATAATTCATAAAATGAGTGTTCAACTTACTCACATTGTGACTGGACCATGAGAGATCCAAGACCTCACCTTTGTGTCCATGGAACTCATGAACAGGCTTCTCCAGTATCCGAAACACCTTTGGAGGAACAATCACACAAGCGGAATCCGATGTTTTTCTTAATGTTTTCAGCATACTCAACTTCTGTTTTTCAGCCACCAAAGGGGAAATTTCAGAAAGAGGATTAACCGTAAAGTATATGCAAGAAGGATCCATATCTGGAATGTCAGTATCATTGGATCTATCATCTTCCACAACTTGCCAAATCCTGACAACCCCATCTTCTCCAGAAGTAGCAAGATATCGAGCGTCTTGACTAAATTTCATGGTCAAAATGGAACCTTGATGAGCTTGGATATCTTGTCCAATGAAAACAGCAGAGAGTTCCTTGAGCTGTTTCTTATATTGGCGGACCTTGACCCGCTGAACCCTGGTTCTAGCAGCGTCCCTGAAATCATCATGAAATCTTCTTCGTTGAGGGTCGACAAGAAGACATGCCATAGAGCGTAATCGAGTCAACCATTGAGGTTTGAGTCTGTTGAGGAGGGTTGTAGGCATAGTGCCAGCAGCAACCTTGATTTGTCTGTCTACAAGTTTCTGAAGCAGTGGAGAAGATGAATCAATCTGTTTACATCCCTCTGACACCTGTTGATTACAAATGAAATTGTCCCTTGATGCAGCATCATCATCAGAAAGAGAGGAGATTTCATCTTCTTCATCTCTCAAGACAGCATGACTACTGGATGATTCTATAATCCTCTGATCATCTGATAGGTTTTCATCATCATGATGATCATGTTGTAAGGTTAAATTCATCATGAATTTAAGAAAGTGTTTCTTTCGAAGTTTAACGCTTGTGGGAGTGGTAAGCCAAAGATGGTAATGGAAAGCGTTATAGAGGGAATCATCATAATCTTGTTGTTGGTCTGGGTTAGAGGTAAGCATGGTTACTTCAATTCAATTCAATTCAATTCAGCCCATATATGCCTGCCTGCCTGCCTGCCTTATTGGAACAACAACAGCATACCTACCTAATCAATCAGTAGCAGAACAGATCAATTAATTAATTAGTCCATAAAAATAGATGCATTTCAATCCACATACTTACTGCGTTGAGAATCATGAATCATAAAATACAAATTGTAACTTACTAGATGTTGAAAATAAATAAGGAGGACAGGAGCATAAAAGAGAATCCAAGAGTTTGAATATGGGGGAGAAGAAGAAGAAGAAGATATCGGTGAAGGAATGGAATGGACCGAGAAACGAGAAGCGTAGGCTGTCGTCTGTAAATGTCAATGGCCCTCTCTCTCTCTCTCTCGCTCTCTCTGTAAAAACTTAAAACACATCTCTTCTCTGCTTCTTCTTTTTCGGTTTCCATAAAGAAAGTAGTAAATTGTCATTTTAGTCCCTCAGTTTTGGCTTAAATTGTCATTTTAGTTCAAATAAATTTTTTTTCTTCTATGGGTTCGT
This sequence comes from Helianthus tuberosus, assembly GCA_030545235.1. Taxonomy (NCBI): domain Eukaryota; kingdom Viridiplantae; phylum Streptophyta; class Magnoliopsida; order Asterales; family Asteraceae; genus Helianthus; species Helianthus tuberosus. The sequence continues at coordinate 116,522 of JARYGA010060251.1, forward strand.
GATTTTTTCCCATTTTTTTGTCATTTTGGTCCAACTCATTAACTCAATCAAAAAATCCCAGTTAGCTCAGGGGTATTTTGGTCTGTCTACAATTTTTTTTTGCCAATTTTCATCCAATCCCTTTTAAATATATTTTTTTATTTTACTTATATATTATATATTAATAATTAATATTGTATATATAACAATATATAACTACAGATTACAGACCCTTTCTCTTCAACCTCCGCCACCACCATCATTTCCACCTCTTCCGTCGCCATCATCAACACCCACCACCACCGTCAATACCGCTACAACCACCACCATCACTACCGCTACCGCTACAGCCACCGTCGGTTACCAATTTCGACCTACAACTCCTCCACAACACCTAAACCACCACCACCGTCACTACCCTAAACCACCACCACCGTCACTACCCCAACCATCACCGATTACCACTATCCCCATCGTTTCTCATGCCTCTGTGCACCAACGTCACCACCACCGTTTAATACTCGCCCAACGATTCTAAACCTGATTTTATTTTGGTTTTGAGATTCGAATCGAGCACTAAGTATCGATTGGCACCGGATGATTGTACGAAACTTAAATATGCTGGTTGTTCTTCGGTGAGTTCAAAGCGTTTTGTTTTGTTTTCTACTCGAAAGAGAGAATTTGACGTTTCTCTTATGTCCGATAGATAAGAACTTTACGATAATCATTTATTGGTTGAATTTATGGACTTTTGTAGATCTGGTTGTGGTAATGATGGTGGTGGGTGGATGTCACACCCCGATATTTCCACGTATTACCGGTGGGCCCGGTGGGGAGTATCGTGACGTAGTTGATATCATCATAGTCAAACAACACAATATTTAAATGCACAGCGGAAGCAAAAGATAAATTTATTTCAACCGAACAAAATGTAATATTAAGTATCACAATACATTTGAAACAGATCCACAGGCGGATCAAAATAAAGAGGAAACTTGTTCAACAGACTTTAAAGGCATCTAAAGCTTGCGAGACTTGAGTAATGACGCCTGGAGTAGCCAGCCTATTTCGTCTAGTACCTGCACTTAGCCTTTTTGGAAAATACGTCAGTTTACATTGGTAAATACAACTTAACTGACTCATTTTAAAAAGAGTTAAAAAATTAGTTTGAATGCACTTCGGCAAAAATATTTTTATAACTTGGGACAATTATTTAAAATAATCTTGTATACAGTTTTACTCATTTGTTGTCCGTTAGGGACGGTTTGTAGGGCCGGACTTAAGTTAACTGACACACCACAGGTATAATGCCCACAAGGTTGATTCCTTTAAGTGGGATACCAGTTTTTACATAATGCATCTGTCAGGTGTACGCCTACACCCCGTGCTTAGGTCGTGGCCATTTCATGAATGATGCCAAGGATATCCGGGACATGGTCATTTAACCCCCAAAAGCCATACACCAAATAATACATATTAAACAGGTTATGTAAATACATCAATCACAGTACGATTTAAATGACTACATACACCCGACCAAGCGGTACTTTTATAGTACCGTATCCCAAGCCCGTATAGGGAAAATAAGTTAAGAGTATTTATCTGAGCAATGTATAAATCAAATACAACAAGTGCAAGTAGCTTTTACTGGTCTCCTAATCTGGAACGAAGGTTTATAATAACCTATTAGATTTCTAACGGGTCTTTAATTAAGCCTAAGCTTAGACCGGTTAGTTTTTTTTTTTTAAAGGAAGACACGGTTCCAAACGCATGATAAAGCGAAGACCGGTTTAGAATGTGGTTTTGACCCGACAAGCTTGTATGCTTGTTTAATATGGGTAAATTAAACACATTCTGGATTTTGAGACAAAAATGATATGGTTTGACCCGTTTCGGCTAATATATGCAAACGAGTTACATAAGCCGATCCGAACGCGAAAAATGCGTAACGAGTAACCATAAGAGTCATATGCAAGTTCCTTAAGTTATTATGCCTTAAATATGTTGTGACATCAGTAAGATATCTTCTATTATGCCCAAAACGGATTTAAACGCAATTTACGCCCCGTAGGGGTATTTTGATCATTTTAATGGTTATAAAAGAGTTTAAATAGAATTCTGAGTTTCGGGTTTGATGTAATCAATAAAATACTTAATTTACTAGGTTATATCAGTAGGATAGCATATATATGTGAAATCTATCCTTTATAACCAAACTATGCATCTTAAGGGCATTTTGGTAATTTCACATAGGCTTAAAAGGTCAAAACTGGAAACCTGAGTGTAAGACTTTAGCTTACTGTAAAAATATAATAATTTACATAAAATATCAGTAGGTATCAAACCTTATGTGTATAAAATAATTTTAATACATACTATGCGTTAAAAATGCCTAAAAAGGCGATTTGGAGCCATTTTCGGGATTTCAAAGGAAAGCTGATATTTTTATAATTCCAGAAGGCTTAAAATACTTTATTTACTATTTAAAATCAGTAGCAAAAGGTTTGGGGTCAAAAGGTTTTATAAAACTCATTTTATAGCCCAAAAGGGCAAAACCGTCAATTACCGACTTAAGCTTAAAACTCTAAGTTATGCTCAGCCTAAAAAATAAATAAAAATCTTCAAAAATCCTAAAATATTATTTTATATCAGGGGGTGAAAAGTTTTATATCAAAAATTGGGTTTAGATAGGCTATATGCTAATTACGCCATTTAATCACTAAAAAGCTTTCTAATTACGCTAATGAGCATAACTCTTAATCTAGACCTCAAACTGATGTCAAATTTTGGGTACAAGTTTATAAATCAGTAACCAAGGTTTCTACTCTTTTACTTTTTCAAAAATCACATTTTATAGTCAAAAGGGCGTAATAGTCAACATTTAAGCAATTAACGAAAACATGCATATGAATCGGATAACTATTGAACCAAGTTGTATAATCACAGAGGGTTATACTAATATGAAACCTGGTCCAAATAAGGCTCTAAGGCATTTCTAAAAACATGCTTAAACGGGTCAGAACTGAAAGTCAAAGCAAAAGTCAAATTATGCGACTTTCGGTTCCGATCAGGGTATAAACTGAAAATTGTCGAGTTGAACATGTTTAGACATGTTCTTACATTAATTACGAAGTTATATTAATGTCAAAACAGGTTGCATAGCTTCTACATTCCTAATTATGCATTTATTTGAAAATTAGCTTTCTATTGACTTTTTAAGATTAACTTTGACTCGACAATTAACCTAGTTAGAGTTGGAATCAGAGGGTGCCCTTTTAAGGGTTTATTGCCCACATAATTACCAACTCATAGGTACTATCAATTTGCAATTTGACTGGAGAAATTAAGATTAATGACGAAGTCAAATCTTAATTACGACGGTTTGACTTTACGCTAATTAACTAAGCAAAACTGAATTAAAGGAGGTTAAGCATGCTTACAATAGTCCTAAGCACGACTAATGATCACTAGGAAAGGTGCTTGAGCTCCAGGAACCTCCCAGAAGTGAGTTGTGAAGTTTACAAGTGAATGAGCAATGAAGAACCCAAATTCATGGCCCTTATATAGGTGTTTTGATGCAATTTGATCATGCCAAACAAGTCTATAAATGAATCCAGATGATTACAAGTGTCCCTAGGCCTTAAAATACCATCAAACAAGCCCCTTGAATCGAAAAATGGTAAAATGAGGCGGTGTAACCGGCTGGAACAGGCAGCTGTGAATTTTCTGTCGCTGGTACATGCTTACGGATCGTAAGGTCCAGGTGTTACGGTCCTTAAGTACCTGGTCAGCATAACAAACTTTCAACTAATTGTAGTTTTGGTCCCTGGTCCTTCCAAAAGTTGTTTTACCTTTATTTCTTGCATTACAAGCCCTCTAAATTGATCTCTAAGGGCTTAAAGACTTAACCAATCTTTGTGAAGTCCTTGGTCACCTTATGTTTACCCGAAAAGTCATAAATTTCAACGTTGGCGCTTCTAACCCCTCGTATACGAATATTGTCATAACTTTCTCATACTTTGACGAAACCTTGTGAAAATTTTATCACATATTCTCATGAGCATAATTAATCATTACAAAGCTTCGGGTTTGCTAAAAGGTCACTCAGAGGTGTACTTTAAACATGTTGACACATTTAACCCCTGTAGTTTGTAATATCTCACTTTCTTCCACAATTAGCTTCGTATGATCCATGATTTATTCATTTAAGGTTATAAACATTATGTGGGGCTGTGTGAAGTATATTTATCCATTGTTGACACTTAGAACTCTTATATTCACATACTTTCTTTGTTTGTCAACTTTAGTCCCTTTAAATCAATCCTTTACACGTTTTAAGTCCATGACACGTGTTGATATATTATTGGACACAAATTTTCGAGGTGTTACATCCTCACCCCCTTAAAAGAAATCTCGACCTCGAGATTTACTTAAACAAATGAGGGTACTTTTCTTTCATTGTGGACTCTACCTCCCACGTGTACTCGGGACCTCTGCGGGCATCCCATTTGACCTTTATAATAGGCACATGCTTCCGACGAAGCTTCTTTACCTGTCGATCCTCAATCGACAAAGGTTTTTCCACAAACTTCAAGCTCTCATCTATATGCACATCAGTATGTGGTATGACTAGCGATTCATCAGCTAGGCATTTCTTTAGATTGCAGATGTGGAATACATTGTGAATACCACTGAGCTCTTCAGGCAAGTTTAACTTATAAGCCACTGACCCGGCACATTCGATGATCTCGAATGGACCTATATACCTTGGGCTTAACTTACCTTTCTTACCAAATCGCATCACCCCCTTCCAAGGTGATACTTTAAGCAAAACTTTATCACCAACCTCAAACTTTAGAGGTTTTCGCTTTGGATCTGCGTAGCTTTTCTGCCTATCCCTGGCAGCTTTCAGGCGGTCACGAATCTGGACAATCTTGTCCGTTGTTTCAAAGACCAAATCAGGTCCTGACAACTGAACTTCTCCTACTTCCGCCCAACAAATAGGCGTTCTGCATTTTCTACCATATAATGCCTCAAAAGGCGCAACCTTAATGCTGGTATGATATCTATTGTTATAGGAGAACTCGATCAATGGCAGGTGGTTATCCCAACTGCCACGTAAATCAATCACACATGCTCGAAGCATGTCTTCCAGTGTTTGGATGGTACGCTCACTCTGCCCGTCCGTCTGTGGATGGTAAGCCGTACTAAAATTTAAGCGCGTGCCCAAAGACTGTTGGAAACTTTTCCAAAAATGAGAGGTGTATCTCGTATCTCTGTCAGAGATAATTGACACTGGTACGCCATGCAGAGCTACGATCTTATCTACGTATAATTGAGCTAACATGTCAGAGCTATAAGTTTCCTTAATGGGTAGGAAATGTGCTGACTTAGTCAGTCTATCTACTATCACCCATATAGTATCATTTCCCTTCCTTGTCTTCGGCAGCTTGGTGATGAAATCCATTGTCACCATCTCCCACTTCCATGTGGGAAGTTCAGGTTGTTGTAGCAAACCTGACGGCTTCTGATGTTCAGCTTTGACTTGCGCACAGGTCAAACATTTAGCTGCATAGGCAGCTACAGACTTTTTCAAACCTATCCACCAGTAGTTTGCCTTTAGATCCTGGTACATCTTATCAGCTCCAGGATGAACGGAATATTTGGAACTGTGGGCTTCCTGGAGGATAACATCTCGAAGCCCTCCATATACTGGAACCCATATCCGTCCATTTAACCTTATGATTCCGTCCTTGTCATAGGATAACTGCTCCTCAGTTACTCCTAGCTTTTCATCAGGATAGTTAGCTTCCAACGCAGCTTCCTTCTGTGCAGCTAACAACCTTTCGTTCAAACTATTCTTTATTTCAATGTTCTTGGCATTGATTCTTATAGGTTTTACTCTTTCTTTTCTGCTTAAGGCATCAGCAACCACATTTGCCTTGCCTGGATGGTATCTTATCTCACAATCATAATCATTTAAAGTTTCCATCCATCGTCTTTGCCTCATGTTTAAGTCCTTTTGATTAAACAAGTGTTGAAGGCTCTTGTGATCTGAGTAGATCACACACTTGGTTCCATACAAGTAATGCCTCCACAGTTTCAATGTGAATACAACGGCACCCAGCTCCAAATCATGGGTGGTGTAATTCTTCTCGTGCACCTTTAACTGACGTGAAGCATAGGCAATGACCTTGCCTTTCTGCATAAGCACACAACCCATGCCGGTGTGTGATGCATCACAATATACTACAAATTCATCAATTCCATCAGGCAACGTCAATACAGGAGCATTGCTCAACTTTTGCTTCAAAATGTCAAAAGATTCTTGCTGCTTAGGCCCCCAGTCAAACTTGATATTCTTCCTAGTTAACGAAGTTAGGGGTGCAGCAATCCTAGAGAAGTTTTCAATAAACCTCCTATAGTATCCTGCTAGTCCTAGAAAGCTGCAAATCTCCGTAGGCATCTTCGGCTCTTGCCAGTTCATAACTGCTTCTACCTTAGCGGGATCCACTTGGATACCACGCTCACTAACCACATGTCCAAGGAATTGGACTTCTCGAAGCCAAAATTCACACTTTGAAAATTTGGCGTAGAGTTTCTCATGATGTAGAAGTTTAAGAATACAGCGAAGGTGCTTCTCATGGTCAGCTTGGCTCCTCGAGTAGATGAGTATGTCGTCGATGAAGCCGATGACAAATTTATCCAAGTATGGCTTGCAGACGCGATTCATGAGGTCCATGAATGCGGCAGGTGCATTAGTGAGTCCAAAAGGCATCACCAGGAACTCGTAATGACCATAATGAGTCCTGAATGCAGTCTTGTGTACGTCTTCATCTCTAACTTTTAGTTGATGATAGCCCGACCTTAAGTCAATCTTAGAGAAGTAACTTGCCCCTTGAAGTTGATCGAACAGATCGTCGATCCTGGGTAAAGGATACCTATTCTTGATAGTTACTTTATTAAGCTCACGGTAGTCGATGCACAGACGCATCGATCCATCCTTCTTCTTGACAAATAGGATTGGCGCTCCCCAAGGAGATGAACTAGGTCTAATGAAACCCTTGTCTAGCAGATCATCTAACTGCGAACTTAACTCCTTCATCTCTGTTGGTGCCAACCTATAAGGCGCTCTTGCTACTGGTGCTGCACCAGGGATGATGTCAATTCGGAACTCTACTTGCCTATCTGGTGGTAAACAAGGTAGTTTTTCAGGAAAAACTTCAGGATATTCTGAAATGACAGGGATG
>JARYGA010060252.1:0-32625 GCA_030545235.1 Helianthus tuberosus
AAAAATATCATTCCTATATTATAAGATCTACCATTATAATAAAATGGCAAAATCTAAAAGGACAAGACCTAGCTTCGGGTCATATTAAGACCGGCCAAGATGGCAGTTCCTCAATTTAGATTTTGATCCTTAATAACATTCCTTTTGCAAGATCTACCATTATAATAAAAAGGCAAAATCTAAAAGGACAAGACCTAGCTTCGGGTCATATTAAGACCGGCCAAGATGGCAGTTCCTCAATGTAGATTCAGATCCCTATTAACAGTTCAATTCAAACAAAAAAAAAAAAAAATTTCTGCGTTAAATATTAATAAAAATCTTAAAAGTGAAACCTAGCCTTCGGGTCATTTTAAGACCGGGCCAAGATGGTAAGACCTGTTTAAAAGATTCGAATCCCTGTTAACATCTATAAATATGTTAACACTCCTGACAGATGTGATTCGTTGGGAATCACACACGTAATTAAGGATTCTTCAAAAGATTCCTAACCCAGTTTAATGATCCCTAAATCCTGGGTTTACATCATCAATTAAAATGATCATATTTTAACCATACGTGGTAATAAGATGCCTACGGGCCTTGCTCATTTCTACATGAGCCAAAGTACAGTGGTAGCAATGACTCCCTGTCAGAAAAAGGTGATGAACTAGGTTCAAACCTCCAGGCTTTGATTCTCTGAAATCATGACTTATAAATTAAACTTGTCTACGTGACTAGGCCATTTGTGCTATTATTAAAACCTTAATGCCTCGATTCTCTGAAATCATGGCTTATAAATTAAACTTGTCTACGCGACTAGGCCATTTGTGCTATTATTAAAACCTTAGTGCCTCGATTCTCTGAAATCATAGAGCAAAATTTATAAATGTCCTTGTGACCAGGCCTATTGTGCCAGTATACCTTAATGTTATGATTCCTTGAAATCATAGGTTAAATAAAAATGTCCACGAGACTAGGCCTTTTGTGCCACAAATAAAACTGTTATTGTTTTATAATTAGGATAAATTATTATAGAAATCCTAGATAAACATGATAAATAAATTAACCAAATGTGGCCTCTGTTTACCATGGTTAACGAATTTCCCTAAGGGGCAATTCCATAATAAACTCCCAAATAAACTATTGCCCTTGTTTTCTGCAACAGTTAAATTGTAATGGCTAACTCAGACGAGGGTAATAGCCATCCAGTGGAGCCAAATGTGAACGCCCAGATTACGTTAACGGGTGCCGAATTAAAAGCGATCATAGACGACGCTGTTACACAGGCTTTGGATAGGCAGTATGAGGAATACAGTGGTACTCAAAGTAGGACCCACTCTACACAGCCTTCAAAGCCTAAAACACACTCTGAAGCTCACATCAAGCCACCTCCCAAGAAAGATGATCCCAAGAATGGAGATGACGATCGTCGCTCCTCAAACCATCACAGTGATCCGTCTCAACAAATCATACTGAATAAAGGACCCCGTGATAAGGGTTGCTCCTACAAGTACTTTGTGTCATGTAAACCCCGGGATTTTACAGGGGAGAAAGGAGCCATTGACTGTATGACATGGTTGGACGAGATGGATACTATTGTGGATATCAGCGGATGCGCTGAGAGGGATGTAGTGAAGTATGCATCCCAATCATTCAAGGGAGAGGCACTAGCATGGTGGAAGTCTCTCATTCAAGCTACGGGGAAGATCCCTTTGTACGAGATGACTTGGGATCAGTTCGTTGCTCTTATCAAAGAAAATTACTGTCCTCAACATGAAGTTGAGAAGATTGAGACTGAATTCTTGACATTAGTCATGGAGAACTTAGATTGTCAAGCATACCTTACAAATTTCAATACCAAGTCTCGATTGGTTCCTTATTTGATCACACCGGAACCCAAGAGAATTGCTCGCTTCATAGGGGGTTTAGCCCCAGAAATAAAAGCCAGTGTTAAGGCTTCAAGACCTACTACATTCAGGTCAGTGGCAGATCTGTCGCTATCTCTCACACTCGATGTGGTTAGAAACAAGGCTGCCAAAGTCTCGGAAGACGGAAAGCGTAAAAGGGAGGATGAGAATTCCCATCACTCCGATAGGAAGAGGAACTCTGAAGATAAGAAGAGTTCCGGGTTTAAGAGAGACAGCCAGCAGTCGGGAGAGAAGACCAGGTGCGAAACCTGTAAGAAATACCATCTTGGGAAATGCAGATTTGAATCTCAGCCTCTACCGTGTGGAATTTGCAAGTCTAGGGAACATAAAACCCTGGATTGCAAGAAGTTGAAAGATGCAACCTGTTATGGTTGCAACGAGAAGGGGCATATCAAGACCAATTGCCCTAGGAATCAGAAGAAGCCCGAGTAGGCCAAGAGAACAAATGCACGAGTTGTCAGGATGAACGCCAAGAGATGGTGCAGAATAAAAATAGTATAATATGTACCTTTCCTTATCAAACAGTTATTCAGAAACTTATTTGATATTGGCACATATAAATATATTATGAATGATAAAGGTTGAGAACTGTTGTCTCCACCTGATTAAGACTCCGGTCATTTAATGCACGGTAGGAAGTGACCGATGTTACTTTAGAAAATGCTCCAACAAATCCTATATTGATATTTAATATCTATTAGAAATCACTCTTTCTAATACCCTTATAGCAAACTTTTGGTTGCATACATAAGGACTCAATATAGTGATAAAAATCGATGGTTGCCTCGAAAAATCAAGCCCATATCGTGGGTGATAAGAAGCAATTAATTATCAAGACTCCTTAAGAGACAACTCTCATAATTACAGGTATCTGTACGAGTGATTAATATTAAAAAAAAATGGTGGAACTGGCCGTCCCCGGATTCGAACCTGGGTCTAGGCCGGCCGCACCCTTTCGCGCGCCTAACCAACTGAGCTAGGTGCCTAGTTTGTGAAAATCTCCATTCTAATTAAATATAAGCACTTGTACAATAAACTTCCTTATCATTTATTAATAATAATTTCTGCTAAGTGTCCTGTTTTTAATACAGGCAATAATAAATCTTCATGAACCATAAACTTAGCAAAATTTTTATTATCATCCACAAGGTATAACTACCAAGGAAACCATAGTAACCGATTCTTATAGATCGGCAAGGAATTCTTCCGAAAATCTAAGAGCACTCTTTCTTTGCATAGAGTGCGACAACATATGTTATTTTAATTATTTTCTTCATTGTTTTCTATCGCCTGCGAATGCCAAACTAAGTTTGATAAAAGTGTCATATGAGGATTGGCGTATCCTAGTGTGTCCCATAGATTATTTCCATGTCTGATCAGCATGGAGGTTTAATACATGGAACCCCTGGGATATCCCAATGGTCATATTGTACTAATGTCGACTAGTAGTATTCAAGGGAGATATCCGGAATAGAATTATCCAAATAAATATTCCTTGGTAACGGAATATGTGGACTCATAACATGAATGAGTCACTTATTAGACACAAGCGTTGATGAGTGAACTGGAGCTTGAGATATGGAAAATCTATGTAACCTCCTTGTATCTTGGTTATCTTCTTCTAAGTTTACCCTGTTTACCTCTCTAGAGGCAGGTAGAGTTACGATTAACATCCCGCTTTGGGTTAGAGTGTTGTAAGAACTCCATGTTTAATATGGAACAACCGAAAACCTGATTAAGAAAATTTTAAGGTATAGATTCATATAGCCTAACTCGATATTCTGAGAGTTTGATAAGAAAGACGGTTCATTTTGCTTATGCACTAATTACCGCAACCCTATTTTAACAACGATTAAGAATAACCATCTCACCTTAAGATAAGCTATTCTATAATAGTTAGGATAAAGGCGTCAAGGCTGCTCCTTGGAGACCTTGTATAAATGGAATATTAAACAATCTATTGATTAGGACAATAGATTGGTAAGTCCAATTATCTGGATCTGAAAGTTGCATTGGAAACAACGAACAAGATCATACAAATTCCTAACCATCTGTAAGTTGCCATTATTAGGCAGAGAATACTTCCTTTATTTCGGTAAATCTCGGGCCGAGATTTATTTTAAGGGGGTGAGGATGTAACACCTCGAAAATTCACGTCCTATAATGTGTTGACACGTGTCATATGTTTGAACGTGTGAAATAATGTTCTAGAAGGACTAAAGTTGACAATCATGGAAAGTATGTAAATATACGAGTTCTAAATGTCAACAATGAATAAATGTATTGCACATTAGCCCTACATGATGCTCATACCTTCAAACGAATAAATCATAGATCATACGAAGCTAAAAGTGAGAGGTTACAAACTTCAGGGGTTAAATGTGTCAACATGTTTAAGTTATACCTTTGAGTGACCTTTTAGCAAACCCAAAGCTTTGTAATGGTTAATTATGCTCACTAGAATGCACGATTAAAATTTCATAAAGTTTCGTTATCGTATGAGAAAGTTATGATCAAATTCGTGTACGAGGGGTTAAAGCGTCAACGGTAAAAGTTATGACTTTTCGGGTTAACCGGAAGTGTCCAGGGACTTGGCAAAGTGAGTATAAGTCATAAAGCCCTTGTATATAAATAATAAGGGGTCAAAATGCAAGAATTAAGCTTGGTTGACCTTTCGGAGCACCAAGAGCCAGGGATGCAAACTGAAAAATGGAAGAATTGCCCCTGAGGAAGGCTAGCGGTGCGCTACATCAGAAGCGTAGCGGTGCGCTACCCTGCTGCCAGCGACCAGAAACCTTCTGTTGGCTGTTATACGCGATTGTGACCTGTTCCACCGGTTTTTCTCACTTGTAAACGACCCCTAGGCACCCCCTACATACTAGAGACATGTGTTGAACCATTGTGGAGGGATGTAGACTCTTGTGTCAATAGATTGTGGTGTGTAAACCCACTATATAAAGGGCCTTCAAGTCACAACATTCCTCACAATTCTCCTGCACTCTTGGATCAATTCTGGAGCTCAAACTTGCTACCTAGTGATCTTATTTCGTGCATAGGACTTCAGTAAGTGTTCTAATCTTTCTCTAATTACTTTTAGCTTAGTTAATTAGCTAAAAGTCAAACCGTCGTAATTACGGTTTGACTTCGAGATTAGTCAATAATGGCTCAATCATATCTCGAATTAAAAGTAGTTTTAGAATGGTATTTATGTGGGTAATAAAACCCCAAAAGGGTTTCCCCTGATCACCATCCTAAATAGGTCAAATGTCGGGTCAAAGCTTTACTTAAAAAGTCAACATATTGCTTAAAATGTCATTTATGCATAATTAGCTATATAGAACATGTATAACCTGTTTGAACATTGTTATAACTTAGAAATAAGTGTAAGAACATGTCCCAACATGTTCAACCCGACTATTTCCTGTTTAGACCCGGTTCGGAACCGAAAGTCACATAGTTTGACCTTTCGGTTGACTTTCAGTTCTGACCCGTTTAGGTATGTTTTAGAAATACCTTAGAGCTTCATTTGGACCAGGTTACATGCTAGTATAACCCTCTGTGATTATACACCTCGGTTCATTAGTTATCCGATTAATACGCATGATTCCGTTAATTGTGCATATGTTGACCATTATGCCCTTATTACCTTAAAACGTGACTTATGAAAATGTAAAAGTGTAGAAACCTTAGTTACTGATATATAGACTTGTATGCAAAGTTTGACATCAGTTGGACTTGTAGATTAAGAGTTATGCTCATTGTCGCTAAATTAAAGCTTTATGTTAACAAAATGGCGTAATTAGCGTATAGCCTAGTTAAACATACTTTTTGATATCAAATCTTTTACCCACTGATGTTATATATTATTTTGGGATTTTTAAAGATTTTTAATTAATTTTAGGCCGAGCATAACTAGTAGTCGTAGGCTTAATCTGGTAATTGTCGGTTTTGCCCTTACGGGCCATAAAATGAGTTTTACTTATCTAAACGACTCCAAACCTTTTGCTACAGATCACATATGTTAAATAAATTATTTTAAGCCTTCTGGAAATATAAAAATATCAGATTTAAGTATAGAACCCGGAAATGGCCTTTAATCGCCATAATTAGCGTTTTTAACGCATAGTATGTCCTAAAATCATATTAGACATACCCGGGTTGATACCTACTGATATATGAGGCAAATTATGATATTTTAACAGTAAGAAAAGGTTGATTAACTCAGACTTCGTTTTTGAGCTTTTCAGCTTATGTGAAATTACCAAAATACCCCTACGGGGCATAGTTTGGTTAAAGATGATAAATTTCACATATGTGCTTTAGCCTACTGTTATAACTCATCAAATTGAGTATGGTTGCTGTTTACATCAGACCTGTAACTCAGTTAAACATTTAAACTCTTTTACAACCTTTAAAATGACCAAACTACCCTACGGGGCATAGTTTGTGTTTAAATTCGTTTCGGGCATAATGAAAGACACCTTACTGATGTCACAACATATTTGAGGCATAATTAACTTAGGAACCTGTAGATGGCTCTAATGAATACCCGTTACGCTTATTACGCGTTCGGTTCGGTTTATGTAACAAGTTTACATAAATTAGCCGAAACGGGTCAAACCTTATCGGTTTTATCTCAAAATCCAGAATGTGTTTAGTTTACCCATATTATACAAGTCTCCAAACTTGTCGGGTCTAAATCACATTCTATTCCGGTCTTTGCTTAATCATGCGTAAGAACCGTATATTCCCTTAAGACTAACCGGTCTAAGCTTAGGCTTAATTAAAGACCCGTTAGCATTCTAATTAATTATTTATACCATCATTCCAGACTAGAGATTTCCGGTAAATTGTACCTACGCTTACTTAAGTGACTACGGCTGAGTTATTAGATTCTTGCTACTTAAGACAGGAGCTAGCTCAGGTAAATACTCTTAACCTATTTTCCCAATACGGGCTTGAAATACGGTATAATGATACCGTAAATACTCTTAACCTATTTTCCCAATACGGGCTTGAAATACGGTATAATGATACCGTAAATACTCTTAACTTATTTTCCCTATACGGGCTTGGAATACGGTATAATGATACCGCTTGGTCGGGTATTGAATATTTAATCTTAATGAAGGTTAAATTATTGAGGTAACCCGGTTTAATCTGTATTGTTTGAAATAAAAGCCTAAGGGGTTAATGACCATGTCCCGGATATCCTTGACATCATTGTGTTATAAAATGGCCACGTCTTATGCACGGGGTGTAGGCGTACACCTGACAGTTGCATAAGGGAAACGGTATCTCACTCTCTTGTGGGCCTATACTTGTGGCGTGTCTGTTAATCTTGACTCGGTTTCTACATCGGGCCCTGAACGTACAACGAACATGTAAATCTGTATACAAGGTTATAAATATAATTGTTCCAAGTATAAAAGATTAATTTTGCCTCTGTGCATTTTAATCAAAGTGTCAATATATTTTGTGCCATGTGCATCCAAACCAATTTTCAATCATTTTACAAAATGAGTCGGGTGAGTGTATTTACCAGTGAAAACTGACGTATTTTCCAAAAGGGTCAAGTGACAGGTACTGAACGTAATTGGCTGGAAGCTCAGGGCACTAATAAGGAAATCTTGAAAGTTCTAGGCGTCTAAAGTCTGTTGAACAAATGATATGTTTTAAGATCAACCTGTGGATCCCTTACTTTCCGTTGTAACATTGAATATTACTTTATATTCGGAAAAGTAATAATATTTATCTTTTGCTTCCGCTGTGCATTTATATATATTGTGTTGTTTGACTAATATGTTGCCAACCACGTCACGATACTCCCCACCGGGCCCACCGGTGACACGTGGAAAGTCGGGGTGTGACATTAACGTGCGCCAAGGTTAAAGCTGAATACCAGAAGCCTTCAAGACTTCTACAACAACCTGAGATTCCCAAGTGGAAATGGGAACATATTTCAATGGACTTCATAACTAAGTTGCCAAAGACGCCCAGAGGCCATGACACTATTTGGGTAATAGTTGACCGTCTGACCAAGTCCGCACACTTCTTGCCGATCAAAGAGAAAGACAATACGAGTAAACTTGCGGAAATATACATGCGAGAGATTGTTGCACGTCATGGAGTGCCCCTCTCGATCATATCTGATAGAGATGGACGTTTCACATCAAGGATTTGGCAATCCTTCCAAGAAGCGTTTGGCTCACAATTAAATCTGAGCACTGCGTTTCATCCGCAAACTGATGGCCAAAGTGAAAGAACTATTCAGACATTGGAGGATATGCTGAGAGCATGTGTAATGGATCTTGGTGGTAGCTGGGATAAACATTTACCATTGGCCGAATTTTCATACAACAACAGCTACCACACGAGCATTGGAGCCGCGCCATTCGAAGCTCTTTACGGACGCAAGTGTCGATCACCACTATGCTGGGCTGATGCGGGTGATAGGCAGCTTGTTGGTCCTGAAATCGTCCAAGAGACGACAAACAAGATTGCGCAGATTCGAAAACGCATCGCGGCGGCTCGCGATAGGCAGAAAGCCTATGCAGATCCAAAGAGGAAACCTTTGGAATTTCAAGTTGGGGATATGGTTTTATTGAAGGTTTCACCCTGGAAGGGTGTGGCACGCTTCGGAAAGCGTGGAAATTTGAATCCGCGGTATATTGGTCCTTTCAGAATTCTGCAAAGGATTGGGCTTGTAGCCTACAAGTTGGACCTACCTGCCGAACTCCATGGTGTTCACAATACATTCCATGTATCAAATTTGAGAAAGAGTCTAACACAAGATACAATGATCATTCCTGCTGACGAAGTACATATCGACGACACGCTCCACTTCACCGAAGAACCCGTCAAGGTTACGGATTGGAAGGTTAATAAAACTCGCAGGAGCAGTGTCAAACTCGTCAAAGTTCGTTGGAATGCAAGGCATAGACCTGAATTCACGTGGGAACGTGGGGATCGTATGAAAGAGAAATACCCCCATTTATTTCCTAAGAACCCTGCAATGAGAAGCATCCCAAAATTTATTTAACGGGGGGAGAATGTGACAACCCTCACCAAACCAGGTATCCGTACAAATTAATTAATATTTAATTACTGCTTAATTACTGTGCTTGCTTACAGTTGTGATTAAAATGCTACTTGAATTCTGATAAATACACATACTTGCATCATACTTTATCAAATGTCACTCTATTATTTACATACAGAACTTTAGTGACAAACTTGATGCACAAAAGCACAGTAGCACAATGAACGGATGACCCAGTAAACGTGCTGACATAGCCAGCACCAGGCAGACACTGCCTCTAAGGCCTGTATGAGCCGGGAATAGATTACTATACTAGTAGAGAGTGTAGGGAGGTGAGGATTGTAGAACTGCGTCACTAGGTGATAATTATAGTGACCGAATGTGCCTAAAACGTACTTTAAGTACACGATTCTGCACTTTAAATAAAAATTCAGCATTAAGCTAACTAGTAAAGTGCCAAAACATGAGAAAAATATTACTAGACACTTTCCAAAGTGTCGGGAATAAATTGTGTCACTAAAAATAATATTAACGACACTTTAAATGATTATTTAGCACTTTAACGGATTAATATCCAACCGAGCAACCGGACTTTACCTGGAACATAAAAATATTGTCATTGACATTGTTTTCTTTTTCTGAGCCAGTTAGGGTCCCCGAATACCCTAACACCCGTTATATTTAATAACACACTAGTAAATTATTTAACCTCCTAAATTAAATAAACTAGTGCTAACTAATTGGTTAAAATTGAACCAATTACCCATCCCCCCATTATAACCGAACGGTCCCATGTGGGATTACACCACACCAAGTTGATTATTTTAATTGTTGATGTCTTATATCTAGTAAACACAAAATCCCTTGGTTAATACACTAAAATGAGTTATAAAAGTAACCATAAGATCACATTATCATTCTTATCAACACCAACAAAAATTTACTCTTTCTCTTTCCCTCTTTGATATTCTCGGCCGATCACAACCATCATTATCCACTCACCTTCCAACTTTGGTCAAGCCAATTTACATACTTACAAGTGTTAAGGATCACGTATAAGGAAGCTTTGTGTTTACGGATTGCCAAAGACCTCACCACAACGCTATTAACCGCCTATTTTTCGTCTAGTTTCTTCCCTAGCCTCGAGCTAGTAGTAAGTGACTCTAAACACCCTATTGTTCATATCTAAAGTGGTTAATAAGAAATTTGTCGGATAAAAATCATGAACACTAGAGATCAAAACTAAAAGTCTACTAAAAATAATAAACATGGTGGTTAATGAATGAATGTTAGTGTAAAACTTTTGAAACTAGTTTTGTTATGATTATTTATTGTTGTTGATTGCTAGTGTTGGAATGGATCGTCATCAAACCACGCTAGATCATGTTCATGGAACATGAACTAGCCTTATGTTAAGTCGTAAAGTTATTAGATGACGAACCCTTTCAAACATAAACATGAACTTGTGTAAAAAGAATTTTTCTTATAAAATAGAGTCCAAAACTAGTAGATCTAAAGATCTACAAGTGGTATCTTCGAAGAACCAACTGTAAGACGAAACCATGTTTTAAAACCGAATCTTTCCTAAACTAAAGGTGTTTTTGTGAACAAACAAGTGTGTAGACACTTGTGTAACGAAAGGTTTTAACAAAGAATTATTTTTGAGATTTTTGACAAGAAGTTGTAAACTTACACTTTCTTTAAAAATAAGATTTTTAAGAAACCGATTTCATTTATAAAAATAGAAAGATCTACTAAAAACACCGGGAGGTTACTACACACTTTTACATAACTCACAAGTTCATGTGTTTGCGACTTACGCATATTTTTGACTAGTTTAGTGTTGAAATATTGTTTGTTGATGTTGAGAAAATTGTTGATTGAGTTTTGAAAAGAAAATGATACGCTTGTAAGCGTGGCTACCTCCAGTTACAGAGGAGACTCTGGCGAAATTTTTCCAGAAATATAACAATTGGAAATATTTTTACAACAAGTGTTATGAGTATATTTTTGACTTGTTTTTCCGAATAAAATTTCGCCATGATTTTATTACAAAATAACCAAGTGTCGGAGGTGGGATTTTCATAAATAAAACTTGTTAAAATATATATTTAGAATATATATTTTTCATAGTAACACTTGTGTAATTTTTATGATTATTTTGTGAACTACATAAATATTATTTTTAGAGTAAAAATAATATTACTAGAATACACTGAATATTAATGGCTCCAAAATGATACGAACGCCTTCAAAATAAATATTTAAGTTACACCGGTATTATTTATACCACCCGAACCTTACAACGTAACTTACGTATTTTCAGAAAATACTCATAAGTGAGTATTTTGACAAGGATATTATTTTGGAAAATTATATGGAATAAAATATATTATTTTTGGGGAAAAATATTTATATTTTGAAAGTAAAGTATTTTGGACAAATGAAATAAAATATATTACATTAAGTAAGACTTAATAATATATTTCAAAGTTATACGAACGCACATGTATTAAAAACCCCCATCCTTGGGAAGGAATATATTTACAAAATAATTACGAAGTGTAATTACGAAATAGTTGCCTAACTATTTCCCAAAGACATTAAACCTTAAGCTAAGGCACGGCCGTCCGTCTAATAGAAGTTAGTACGTGTAGGTCGTCGCACAGCAGGTTGACCGGGAGATTTCTTGTTAGAGACACATTTCTGTGAGTTCATGTACCCCTTTTCTCTTAACTGTTTTCAGTTTTCTAAACTGCGGGGGTGAAATACATGTTACTATGGTTATGAGTACTTTTACACATGGTATGATTAGCGTAAGGAGGGTTACTACTTAGATCATGTGAGTGAGTAGGCGGGAACTGAAGGCCATTAATCCTTAGTGTAGGACCGAGGGACAATAGCGGTAGATCTATCTGGGTGTAGCGAGCCCAGCCCCAGGCCCAACAGTACGAACCTCGGGGTAACTTGGTGCCCGACGCAAAAATCTGCTAGGTTTGAGTCTTCCTACTGCACATCACACATATCAATGGCCTTGCAAACCATTGGTGATCTCTTTATTTCCTTATTTGCTACATACCAGGATTTTTATACTTACAAAGGTTTTACATACTCACTACACATGAACTCGCTCAACATTTTTGTTGATTTTTCCAACTTACATGTATTTCAGGGAACTAAGGATCTGGAACGGTATGCTACGTTTTCACGCTGCGTAGAGTTATGGGATCATCCGAGTTTAGGGGTTGTGGCTTTTACCTGGACGAGTCACAGTTCTTAAACTACGTCTATTTTAAGTTTGTGGTTGTGTCTTTCAAACAATGTTTTTATGTTATTAGGTTGTAATTTCCGTTGCATGTGTCAACGCCTTAAGACAATGTTGTGGTATTTTACCTTTCAAACTTAAATCAATGGATGATCTGCATGGTTTTATTTTCATATAGCTTTGTTGTGATTAAGCTATGGTATTAAGAAGTCACACCAAATAAACCCACGCTTCCGCAAAGCCAGGGTGTGACATGCTGAAAGTGTTTTAGTAATGGTTAATGTTCATGTATTTTAAATAAATCAAAAACTTTAGGATGAGATTTTGAACGGTTTTTTTTGTTGGTTTGGTTGCTTGTTAGGGGCTTTTGATCTTAACAGTAGCTGTTTTTTTGTTGGTTTGGTTTGCTTGTTTGGGTTTTTGATCTGAACAGTAAGTGTTTTTTTGTTGGGTTGATTGATTCACAGACTCAGGCCCATAACATGTGTTAATCCCCCTGTTAGAATGTTATATAACGTGTGTTGATTTACAGAAACAAACCCATAAAGATATTCAATTGACAAGCTAGATGGATGTAGGCGGAGTTAATGCGTGTTCTAGTAATGGTTAATGTTCATGTATTTTAAATAAATCCAAAACTTTAGGATGAGATTTTGAACGGGTTTTTTTGTTGGTTTGGTTGCTTGTTTGGGGCTTTTGATCTTAACAATAATTGTTTTTTTGTTGGGTTGCTTGATTTATAGAGACAGACCCATAACATGTGTTAAGAACCTGTTAGAATGATATATAACGCATGTTGATTTACAGAAACAGATCCATAAAAGATATTCAATTGACAAGCTGGATGGATGTAGGCGACGTTAATGCGGGGACATTGAATAAGTCACATCCTTCGGGAAAGAAGTCTTCGTTCATTTATAACAAGTGTTGGTGGTTCATGATGTAACAGAACACCATGATATAACCTGACATGTGTTCATGTATAACATGTGTTAAGCCCCTGTTAGAATGATATATAACGTGTGTTAACCTTTTGTTAATTAAAAAAAAACAAGTAATATCTATTTTATTTTTGTTGATGTTTAAAATATCCGATAATCTGGATACTGAGCGTAAAACTTGTACAAGTAATAAATGTACAAGTTAGTATGTAACGTGTAATATGAAACGAGCCATTTATGGTAACACATGTACCGGTAATTTTGGAATATATAATATGAAACGGGTAATTTGTTTTGCACATTTTGGAATGTATAACATGTGTTAAGCCACTGTTATAATCTTTTTGTAACCTGACATGTATTCATGTATAAGTTAGTGGTTTACAAAACACCATGATGTGTATATACTGATCTAACATGTGTTACAATTTGTCTGTTCGGAACATGTAATTGCTTAACATGTAATTGCTTAATGACAAAGGGTGAAAACATTCAACGGGGGCGATGAGTTTAATGGTGAGCTTAGTTAATATCGTAATCTTGTTGTAACCCCATTATATACTAATACAATTACCAACTTAGGTTACACCCCTTGGTTAAACATCATGTCTGCTCATACCAAAATCAATTAATATTTCAAAAGTCAAACCATTAATTGGAACTTATCCCACCGTTTCAACATCTATTCTATTAATTATTATTAATTTAATTTACATATAAAAAAGCAATGCAACGTTAGTAGAATCCGTCACCGCAATGTCAACCCATTCCATACTACACCTTCACGCCTTCATACAAGATTCACCATCGCCATCTTCGTATATTCACCAAAACTTTAAAAGGCGATATCTCAAATTTCACCATTGCCATCTACGTTTATTCACCAAATCCTTTAATCTCTCAAATCCCGATCACTCGACGAGTGACATAATCTTCCGGTGATTAATTCCGGTATGTATTTCTACACCCATGGTTATAGATTGCAACTATGAAAGTACTTAATGTTCTGATTAATAAATTATTCTTCAATCTTTTTTACATATCGTTCATCCGTAAGTGATTGTATGATATTAGGTTCCGATTTTTTTAATTTGTTATTATAATTTTTTTAATTTGTTATTATAAGCATTTCATTGTCTGAATGACATTGTTTGGAATCATGATTGTGTTGATGATGGAAAAATTCTGCATAATTTGTTAATAATTGTTACCGTAAGTGTTTTGTCATGACAGTTATTTGGAATCGTACATGATCTATGATAAGTGAATGATTGGATTAGGAGTTTTGAACCGATGACAACAATCAATGAAATACGCTCCGATTTCGTTAAATTATTTGCCGACGCTTTTCATCATAACAATTACGGTTATTTGGAATCAATAATATGTTGATGATAGAAAAAATAGTGAAATTAGGTTTCTATTATCGACATTTATCTTGAAATGACGGTTATTTTCTTTCGTTTTTATAAAAAGTTCTTTGAAAATATGCTGAATGCCCCTGACCCTCTATGCTAATTGAAATTTATATTGCTTCTGTATTCTATTCATGCACTGTAATTAGTTTATTATATCTAATATCGATGTGTAATGATTAACGGGAAGAATGACCAACTTTTTCTCATTATTATTCATCACCCGTTTTCTTATCCAATAGGCTAAAAAATCAAACATAAGTTTTATTTGATATTATACCAGGTGCTAAAGAACTAAGAATATCATTCATTTTTTCTGATCAAAGAATCCCAAAAAACCTCTACACAAACTGTGATAAAAAAAAAAGAGATATATATTGTGTTGTGTTCTTAACAATATTCATGAAATCAAAAATAAAAATTAAAGGGTATTTGATTTTGTCACCATTGGGTTAAACCCGGTGTATATTATAGTCTAAGTGTTACCGGCGTACCACGTCCGTTTGATATTTTGGGTACCGGCATCAGACAACAAATTGATAGGAGTATTTGTTTGTGAAGATTAATCTGATGACTGACCAGAATTTGTTTTCAAAACCATGATCATGTTTCCGATTCTTAATCTTCAATTTCTTTACGATACTGATTCCATTTTGTTATAGAAAAAAAAGTGAGACGAACAGGTCGATGTCAACTTCGGGAACCTGTGGCCGCATACAAGATCTACGACTCTCCCAAAAAGAGTTTCAGAACATTGTTCATTAACCCTCATTAGTGAACCTAAGAACTTCGGCCCAATACCCTTCATATGTTTTAATTCATGGACTTCGATCCTGAATTGGGACAGGTGGCGGCTAAGTTTGTTGATGAGTTTTTGTTTCAGGGACCCCGGACAAGGTTCTAGCATTTCAGCTAAAAGGCTTCAAATATGCAATTAAGAAGTAGGCCATGAAGACAAAGGAGGATGCCGAAAGGGAAGGTTTCAGAGCTCAAGTTGATTTTTTAAGACTTGGTGGAGACTACAATGTTAACAGAGGAGACTAAAATGAATTTGGAATGCAAAACAAAATAAATTGTAACTTTTAGTTCCAATGTGAATGTTTACACATACAACTTTGAGTCGCATGAGTACACAACGACGAAAAACGCTGGTGTGAGTTTCTATGGTTTTTTGGGTTGTTTGTATTTGGTGTGTGTTTGAGAGAGATGAAGAAGAAGGGATTTCTAAGGGTGTGAGTTTATATACGAAATAAGGATATTCTATTAATTCATTTCATTTTGACTAATTGGCTTTTACAACTAATCCAAGTATGCTACAAGTCTCCTTATATTTCATGTCATTATGACAAATGTCCCAAAAAATGTTAATATTCATGAACTTTTAATCATGTATTATATACTTTTTGTGTGACAAGCTTTCCATATTTGGGTCAGAAAAAAAATTCTTTTGAACTTATTATAGATTTGCAATTGAAAACCCAGCCAGTCTACGTTAGATGATATATAAAGTATATTAGCAGCTAAGGTTTACATAATCAGAATTGAAATCATGAATTGCGTAGGCTACGGATAAAGCAAAATGAAAAAAAATTTAAATAGACTAAGAATTTTGCATCTCATATTGATACTAAAGACTTCTATAATCAACATTCCGTCGCAACGCGCGGGTGACGTCAACTCGCTTGTATACATATGATAACATGTAAAGCATCCATTATAACCCGACTTGTATTCATGTATATGAAAGTGGTTTGCAAAACACCATGATGTGCATATACTGATCGTAACACGTGTACAAGTTAATATGGAACATACAAGTTAATGTTGTAACACCGTATACCTGGGATAACATGTGTTAAGCCTCTGTTATAATCTTGGTTTAACCCAACATGGTGTCATGTATAAGCTAGTGGTTTCCAAAACACCATGATTTGTATATACATACTGTAACATGTGTTACGCGCCTGACATGTATTACGTGTGTTAAGCCTCTATTATAACGTGTGTTAAGACTTCCAGAATGGATGCATAAACTCCAATAGTAACTTAATAACATAGTATACCTGATATAACGTGTGTTAAGCCTCTTTTATAACGTGTGTTAAGACTTCCAGAATGTGTTAAGTCCATACCGTTTTAACATCATGTACTATACAAAACAAAATAAGAGTCTCACATTACATATTACTACTAAACGAAAATACATAGCACTAAGAAAATGGTGGAGCTTCCTTTGAAAGTCTGCCTTAGCTTTTCAGCGGCTACCTTTGCTGCCTTAGCTTTTCAGCGGCTACCCTTGCTTTATTGTTTGGGTCGGTCTTGAAACGGTTTGTAAACATGTGGGTGTGTGTATGCCAGGGAAGTTATAAAAATGTGTTTTCATGTCACACGTTACACGTGTTACGTTGTACATGGGTTTCATGTCACATGTAACACATGCATGTCCGAGAAGTTCAACCTATAACACATGTTAGTTGTGTTGTGCTGTAACATAAACATGGTCTTGAGCATCTGATCCACGTTTGACGAAACCAACGGTCCCGAGAATTGGATCTTATTTCCCTAGAATCCATCACCGTCCTAATAACAAAAAGATAAGATAACCGTTAAGTCGTTAACCAGACATAAATATTAACACATTCATAGCCAGAAAATATTTTTTCTCAGATAACATCACAAAAACAGTTACTATTCAGATCAAAAGCCCCAAACAAAGCAACCAAACCAACAAAAAACAGTTACTATTCAGATCAAAAACCCAAACAAGCAACCAAACCAAGCACAGCTTTTTAACACAAAAATAAAAACCTGCAAATTAATCTTACACAACTGAAACAACAACTAACAAAGTACACAGAACTAAAAACCTGCAATTAATTCGTCATACCCTAATACATGTCTCTAATACATCGTCATACCCTAATACATATCTCTATAACATGTTACTATGGTTTAGCTGTGAAACAGGAGTTCAGACTATAACACGTGTTACGTTGGTTGTGCTGTAAGACAAACTTGGCTTAGCTGTGAAACAGGAGTTCAGACTATAACACGTGTTACGTTGGTTGTGCTGTAAGACAAACTTCGCTTTTCGTTTCTAAAAACAGATGTGCCGATTATTAGACGTCTAAAAATAAAAACAGATGTGCCGATTATTGAACGATTCAAACTATTCAAGCATGTAAGGTATAATATGAAACCGGCCATTTATGTACTTGAAATTTAGTATGTAACGTGTAATATGAAACGAGCCATTTACAATTTACATATCATAATCTTAACATAATAAACTTTCCCAACGCATCCAAAAGCATTTATCCATGACTCAAACATCCACACAGTCCCCAAGCTCAAAATTTCAATCATCTAACAATATTACCCTCGCACATAAAAAAACCCCCAAAATTAACCCAAACAAATTTTAAATCAAAAAATAAACAATTAAACCTTTGTAGTTGATATGAGTTCAACATTCGGATGAAGATCATTCCCCCAAATATAATCTTTGGATGGAGAACATTCGGGTTTAGATTGATACGATCTCAAGAGCTCGTCGACATCGGGGACCTTTGAGCAGTAGTTGATGATAACATCACCAAAAATCAAAGAACTCATAAAAAAACTCAAAAGTAATGAATCTAACATCAAATCTGCTTCAAACACATATGTTTGAAACACATATAGATATGAAACAACCAAGAAGACCGGATTTTTGAAGAAAGAAATTGGGCACACAAAAATTCCTTCTTGGTCTTGATTTAAAATTTTGAAATAAACAAACGAAGCTCTGATTTTAAATCTAACAAATATCATAAAAAGTATAAATCTAAACAAATTACATAAATAAAAAAAGTATGATCTTTAAACGTGTTTCTCTCACACACATTTGTGCGTGTGTTCTTGGTGTCCAGATGAACAAGATGAATATTGTTGTTTCTCTCTCCAAAACATCAGTTTTCTCTCTCTAAAAACATAATTAAAGATGTGATGAGAACAACACCTTACTTTCTTTTCTTGAAGAGCTTTGATAATTGCTTTGATCCTCAGATTTGGTGGCTTCAATAGAAAGGAATGAGTATAAGATCTACATCTAGGTCTTTGAGAAATGGTTTGTTCAAATCTGATAAAATTGAAAAAAAAAGTGTTCTTGATGTTTTTTAGAGAGAGAAAGATGAAGGAGTTGGTAAGAGGGTGGGGTGAAGTACAAAACTTATGATGGTGAATGAAATGACTTACAGTGTATTGGGGTGTGTGTGTGAAATGATACAACATGTGTAAAAAGACAATCCTACCCTTCAAAGCTCTAAAATCATATGTTGATGTGGAGCAATCTAGGCCACATGTTGTGTTTGCAAAGTTTTCTCAAAATCTAAGGTTTTCTATGGAGCATTACCCTATATATATATATATATATAGTGTGAGGTTCATTGGGGAACACTAAAAAAGTGGGGAACAGTGGGGAACCGACTCAAACGAACTCCGATTGGACTCATTCCATCGGCGTTGGAACCGTCTCGTCGAACCCTAACTAGGATCTCTTAACCCCAAACCCTAAATCATAACCCCTAAACCCTAAATATATTAGGGTTTGGCTTTTAGGGTTTAGCTTTAGGGTTTAGCCTTAGGGTTTAGCTTTAGGGTTTAGAGTTTAGCTTTGGGGTTTAGCTTTAGGGTTTAGCTATAGGGTTTAGCTTTAGGTTTAGCCTTTAGGGTTTAGCTTTTAGGGTTTATAGTTTAGATTTTACGGTTTAGCTTGGGTTTTAGCCTTATTTTGTAGCTTTAGGGTTTAGAGTTTAGGAGTTAGGATTTAGGGTTTAGGGTTAAGAGATCTTAGTTAGGGTTCGACGAGCCGGTTCCAACGCCGCTGGAATGAGTCCAATCGGAGTTCGTTTGAACCGGTTCCCCGCTGTTACCCACTTTTTTAGTGTTTTCCAATGAACATTCCCCTATATATATATGTGTGTGTGTATATATATATATATATATATATATATAGGGTAAGGATAGTGTAAAAAGTGCTCAAAGTGTGAGAAGTGTATTATAACACTATATAACACCATATAAACACCGTATAACAATATGTAACACCATATAATACCATATAACACTATGTAACACTATATATCATTATATAACAAATATAACACTATACATCTATTATAGACATGCTATCAGACAACCTATAGTGTTATATTTGTTATATAATGATATATAGTGTTACATGGTGTTATATGGTATTATATGGTGTTACATATTGTTATACGGTGTTTATATGGTGTTATATAGTATTATATATAGTGTTATAATACACTTCTCACACTTTGAACACTTTTTACAGGATCCTCTACCTATATATATATATATATATATATAAGTGTGTATGGATCGAAATAGGCTTCACTTGAATTAGATGTTCATTGATATAAGATAACAACTGAAATAGGCAATTATGTGATTCTATGTACCATTAGATAAATATCCAAATAGACATATAAAGTCTATTTCGATACATACTTAAATCCCATCATGTCCTTTATGAGTTACTTTTGATAGCCCCAGGTACTATTGACTAGAGTTACTATTGATAGTAGCATACCAATAACTACACATAAGGCTACTCGGTATGGGGTTCGTCTCCGGTCCGGCTTGGTTCGGCGACGGAGGGAACACCATGCCGCCCCCCCCCCCCCCCCGCGTCCCGTCGTCCCCGTCTGATCCTTGCCGTTTGCGACGATCCAAATAAGGTGGGGCCCAACCAAAAGTAACCGTTTAAAAAAAGGGTAAATTACTTTTTGAGTCCTTGTGTTTTAGTGGTTTTAACCAGTTGAGTCCAAAATCAAAATGTTTAACGCCCTGAGTCCCTATAACCACTTTTCTTAACCATTTGAGTCCAAATTTCTAACTCCATCCACCAAGTTTGTTAACTATGAGGGTAATTTGGTCATTTACATACAAAGTACAAGTTTTATATGCACAAAGTACAAGGAATAATGCATAAACTTTTATATAATATATATAAAAAATATTACATATCTTTAATACATATCTGTACCTTCAGATCATCAACTCTCTCTAATCTAACTCACTCCACTCAATTCTTCTCTCCCACAAAAGCTTCAACGACTGCAACTTTTTCAAGATCAAAGCTTTTCAAGAACCCCAAAACATGGTTTTTGTTCCTTTTTGTTTGTGGGTTTCTGTTTATGATAAAGTTGTGGTACAATTTTGACCCTTTTAACCCAAACCCATGTGGGATTGTCCCCAAAAGGTGAGTTTAAGCTTGATTCCAAATGGGGTTTCAAGTTCTTTGAATAAAGATGAAGAAAAGATAAAGAGTTGAAGGGGTTTTCGAAACAGCCTGATGGGCTTGAGTTTGTTTGGATTTTAGTAGTGAGTACAAGAAACAGAGTGTTGAGATTTTGAAAGATAGAACAAAGTATTTGGTGGTGATTGTTTCTGTTGTTGGTATGAATCAACAAAGAAACCAGATAGAACAAAGTTGTTCCGTTTTCTAGGAGAATTAAATCACCACCACCGCCTCCGCCCATGTTTACCGCCGCTAACAACCATCACGTCAGTGGTGATGGTGGTGACGGTACGATCACTGTTACTCTTCAAAATGGTAAATTAACCTCTCTAGGTTGTTTAATTTCATATTTGTAAACCTTTATGTTATTATTACCAGCTTCATGAAAGGTTTCCCAAGTTTAAATCGAGTTCAAGTTGGATTCCTATTTTGGAGCACAGGAAACAAATTCTCAAGTTCCTTATTTTGGCACTTGTATGCATTTAATGGATTATATCATTTCTGGTAGCCCTCGATAAAGTTTAATTATATAGGAAACACAAGGGAAAAGACTTTAGTGGTTTTTTCTTATCTAATTGATTAATGCTTTATTTCAGGATGAAAGGGAGCTAAAACGGCAGAGAAGATGAGAGATCTGTGGTGGTGGTGCGACGGTGACTGTGGTGGTGGTGCGACGGTGGTGGTGTGGTGGTGAATGATGTAGGTGATCTAGAGAGAGGGAAAGAAAGATGAGAAAGATGGTGTAGACCTAAAAAAGAGAGAAAGAGATGGGTGTGCCTGATGAAGAACATGTGGTTTTTTTATTTTTATTTTTTAATTATAGGGGTAATTTGGTCATTTAACAAAATTTAACAACAAAATTCTAACTGGGTTAAAAATTTGGACTCAAATGGTTAAAGAAAATGCTTATGGGGACTCAGGTCGTTAAACTTTTTGCTTTTGGACTCAACTAGTTAAAACCCATAAAACACAGGTACTCAAAAAGTAATTTACCCAAAAAAAAATTAATTTCTAATTAAAATTAAATTTTCAAACGGTAATATTTCAAAAAATCCCCCATTTCACTTCCATTTTTATAAATACTCACCTCTTTAACTATTTTTTCACAACTTTTCACCCACTACCACCCCATCTCTCTCAGATTTTATAACCACTCTTCCCTTTTTATAAAAACTCATCATATTTTATACCGTTTTTTACCCGCTACCACCCCATCTCTCGCTCAAAATTATCATGGCTTCACCCATTTCTTCCATTTCTTCAATTTCTTCTATGTCTTCATCGTCTTCGTCTGCGTGGTATTCATCATCTTCGGAAGAGGATGATATTATGCACAACATGATTATGAACGCGGCTCAGGTCTTCATGGCGGCTGATGAAGGGTCGTCCCAACGGCTAACTAGACGAGCAAAATATAACCGAGACCAAGAAGGTATTTTATTTTTTTTTCCTTATGTTTTATATAGATTTGAAAATGTATTTTATAATTAATTTCATTTATGTTTCGTTTTAAATTTATAGCCGGCCACGATAAACTACTAGCCGATTATTTTGCCGACGAACCCGTGTACCCAGCCGAGATTTTTCGACGTCGGTTCCGCATGAGTCGTCCACTGTTTTTACGTATTGCAGGCGACATGGCCCAGTCTGATCCGTTTTTTAAATTGCGGAACGACGCTAGGGGGCAAAAGGGTTTCAGTAATTTACAAAAATGCACGTCGGCCATTCGCCAACTTGCGTACGGTTACGCACCCGATGCATTAGACGAGTATATTAGGATGTCTGAAAGAACCGCACGTCGATGTTTGCACAAGTTTTGCGAATGGGTTGTCAAATTGTATAGCAAGCGATACCTGCGAAAACCGAACGCAAACGACGTTCAAAAATTATATCAAGCACACGAACAGAGACATGGTTTCCCGGGAATGCTCGGGAGCATTGATTGCATGCACTGGCCGTGGCAGAACTGCCCAGTCCAATGGCAAGGTCAGTATACTAGGGGAGATCATGGACATCCGACTATTATTCTAGAGGCGGTTGCGTCACAGGATCTCTGGATCTGGCATGCTTTTTTTGGTTTACCTGGTTCGCTCAATGACCTTAACATCATATACCAGTCACAGATATTTGAGGATGTAGTGGCGGGTACAGGTCCAGACACAAGCTTTACAGTTTCGGGGGTGGAATACAGGCGAGGTTACTACCTAGCCGATGGGATATACCCAAAGTACTCGACAATCGTTAAAACTATTCCGCACCCGACATACGACAAAAGAAAAAAGTTTGCGAAGTTTCAAGAGGGTGCGAGAAAAGATATTGAACGGGCTTTTGGTGTTCTACAAAAAAATGGCACATCATTGAACATCCAGCACGTTCGCAAACACCAAAGAGGTTACGACACATTATGTACGCTTGTATCATCCTTCATAACATGGTCATTGAAGAAGAAGGTAGAGCGATATGCGAGTACGACGAAGACGCGTCAACTAAAAATTCTGTTCCAGTTAGTGCGGAACAACAAGATTTGAACATGTTCGCTCTACGTAACGAATACACACATCATAACCTACAAGCGGACTTGGTGGAGTACATTTGGAACAACGCTCAAAACGAACCCGGCCACGACATGGAAGACGAAGACTAGTAGCTTATTTTAATATATTAGGATATTTTTAAGTTTATTTTTTTTAAGTTTATGTTTTTTTTAAATTTATTTTTTTTAAGTTTAATTTTTTTTAAGTTTATATAATGTTTTTTAATATTAATGAAAATATTTTGTTACTTTATTTGTTAAATGTTAAAAAAAAGTTGAAGATTAAAAATAATAAAAAAAACATAAAAGTGGTGGAGGATGATGACCAGGACCATCTTACCATGCCCTCTAGTTTTGGAGGATGGACCATCCTTGGGAGGAATATGACGTGACGCCTACGTGACGGATCATCCTCCAAGGATGGTCCATCACCATACCGAGTAGCCTAATACACTTTGATCATACTTGCTACTTGTTAGATATTTTAGTGTAATCGGGGGATTGACTTGGTGATCAAAGCGAATAATAATACACATCAAGCAAGTTAGGAGGTGCGGGAGTGCACGCTTGTTTGAGTTATTATTATTCGGAGTGTATGGGCGGAGCCCGTACCCTACGGGGGTTCCAAGGGGGCAGCGCCCCTGGGAGCAGGGTCCAAGGGGCGGCAGCCCCTGGCGGGGTCCAAGGGGCAGAGAATTAAAATTAGAAGATAACCGCCAGAGGCAGTTATCTGCAAACACCCAAAACTCGTAAACACAGTTTTTTGATCACTATTCTCTGGTTCAATCAATTCACGAAAAACACATACTCAGGTTCAATTTCTCGAAATCAGAGTTGTATCCGATTGAATTATTCGGGTGAACCACCGAAATAATTTGATCTGAGAGTGATTACACGCCTCTCTGATCATCCGTTTTCTAAAAATTCCCCAACACTACTCACAATCAGTAACTGAAAAACCAAGCAAATAGACTAGATCATAAGCAATTCCCTAAAGCTTTTAACATTGTAATCGATTTTTTCACTTGTCGTCGGCCTTGGAATGGACCCTGTCAAGGCCTCAAGGGAGCAATGCCCTTGGAACTCCTTGGTCACTAGGCGCCCCGACCCGTGAAGCTCTGTTGGTTGGTGCCAAAAGTTCAAAATAATCCGGAACAAGTACACCTAACTTGTATCAATGTTGTTATTGAGGTTTCACTTTAGTCTTAAGAATCAACTAAACTAAAATGAGTCATGATAACACGAAAATCGTTAACTATAACTAAGTTAAAATAAAATAGTGATAGTAATAGTAATAATAATAATAACAAATATAATTTGTAAAAAAAAAACCTTAAAACTATTACTAATATAAATTAAAAATATACTTTAATTTAGGGTTATTGGATTTTATCACTTACAACTATTGAGTATTGGCCACTACCACTTCCAACTATCTCTTTAACTTTCACCACTCCCAACTTAGACTATCGGGTATGAGGCTTGGGTTGGGGCGTGACCCTTAGGGCTTGGGTTTGAAGCCGGACGAGGGGCGGGCTTGAGATCCGATGTGGTGGCCTCCTATTCGCTGTCCACCGCCATGTCATAGAAGGTTTGAATTTTAAATTCTAACCGTTTGGCCAAGCCAAGCGGTCACCCCAACACCCAACATCCCCTATAAATGTAACCCCAAACCCCACCGGCTACCCCATCCCAAACCGTCGCTGTCCACTGCTACCCCACCGGCTACCCCAACCATAACCCACTTGATCCCACGAACCCGCTACCCCAACCCGAAGAAGATGGCCTCTTGGACCCACGAAGAAGAATTGGCTCTCGTCACAAGCGTCGTTGACGCAATGAAGGGGCTGCAACCCGGTCAAACACAATATTGGCCGAAAGCCTTTGCAAGCTACCGACATAACGTCGGACACGACCGGCACAACTTAAACGCGTGCCAACATAAATGGCGCGAGCTACGGCCGAAGCTTGATCGTTTCAAGGCCTACTACGAAGCCGTTCCGAGCGGTGAGTTAAGCCACGAGGACCGGCACAACTTAAACGCGTGCCAACATAAATGGCGCGAGCTACGGCCGAAGCTTGATCGTTTCAAGGCCTACTACGAAGCCGTTCCGAGCGGTGAGTTAAGCCACGAGGACCGGGTGGCGGTGGCGAACATTGAGTTTCGAGGCAAGGAGCGAAAGGCGTTCGACAAGCTCGCGCTTTTTGAAATTTACCTAACGCTCTAGGTTTTTTTATTTTGTAATTTTTAGGAATTATGTAATTTTTAGGATTATGTCCCCAACCCAAGCCCCACCATTCCCCACGGTCTTAACACTTTGTCTATTGTGTCACTCCGGTCAAGTGGTTTTTGCCTCCCCTTTTGTCTTTTAGGAGCAGATTCATTTGCAGTCATTAGTAATTCACAATGCGTTAACCTAACCAATAACATAAGTCAAACACTAAGAAATGTTCACCTGCGGAGTAGAGGTGCACAAAATAACCGGTTAATTAACCGTAACCGGTTAATAACCGATTTAGGAATAACCGGTTCAATAGGTTATTTAACCGTAGGTTAGTAACCGGTTATAAGTGTTTAGTATAATAACCGGTTATTAACCGGTTTTTTAAACCGGTTTTTTAACCGATAGACTGGTTAACCGAAAAAATAACCAAAAAATTCAAAAAAAAGGCAAAAAAACCGGTTAATAACCGAAAATAACCGGTTAATTAACCGAACCGGTTAATTAACCGAACCGGTTAAAGTAATTAACCGGACCAGTTAAAAAAATAACCGGTTAAAGTAATAACCGATTAAAGCATTAACCGGTTAAAGTCAAAAAGTCAAATTAACCGGTATAACTGGTTAACCGAACCGGTTATTAAAATTAACCGGTTTGTGCACCTCTACTGCGGAGTGCCACAACACATAAAGTGTTAAGTTGAGAGTGGTGGGAGTCAAAATGATAGTTGGGAGTGACAGCAGCCAATACCCAATAGTTAGAAGTGATAAATTTCAATAACCCTTTAATTTAATAAAACTTTAATACATTGCGTAAAAAAGTTTTAAATGAATTATAAAATAAATGTTAGACAGGAGTGGATTCCGAGTGACAAAGCATTTAAAAGTGTAGTGGTGTGAGGCATATATATTAGGGTAAAGCTTGCAATCAGAAGGCTGCATAAATTGGATCATTGTTTTTATATTGCTAAAAGCAATACTTGGTTAAATAATAATGGCTTAACTCTACCAGATTGTATAAAATATATACATGGATTACTAACAATTTCATAAATCAAAGTAAACTCAACCTTATCATAAAGCTGGTAGCCATTGCCATCCCTTAATCTCCACTATCAATTTTTATGCATATTTTTTGCTCAGTTTGAATCAACTTACTAGTAAGTGATGGCTACCATCACTAACTTTGTTTGTCAAAAGCGCACGCTTAGGCGCAGAAACGCAGTGGATCCCACCATGTGCATTGCGACTAGACTGGAAAGTGGAAACGTGACCTTTCAGGCTCTAGGGCGCAAGTTCATGACAATTATCGGCCAAAAGTGGTAAAAGCCCCTATATAAGGCTAGAATCAACCTAAATAACCATGGAATCAACCTAAAACAGCCTAAACTAGCCTTAAACAAGCCTGAAAAATGTCTAAATGTTCAATTCTTTACTGAAACATGATAGAAACAAGAAGGTAGAACGTGTGTACCTATTGATCCTAAAATCGTAGAGATGGAGGTAGACATGTGTAGGTCCCTG
Source organism: Helianthus tuberosus (assembly GCA_030545235.1). NCBI lineage: Eukaryota > Viridiplantae > Streptophyta > Magnoliopsida > Asterales > Asteraceae > Helianthus > Helianthus tuberosus. Next base: position 27,156 of record JARYGA010060252.1, read on the forward strand.
ACGTTGATTCAAAACAACCTATAACTTGTTGTATGATTTACAAACGAGTGAGGAATCCAAGTTTGTATACAACCAAGTAAGAGCACAATCAATAACAAGATGAATATGACTTTCAAAGCTCACAAGTATTGATTTCAGCAGACTAACATTACAAAGGTTTACAATATGCTCTCAAACTCTTTGAAGGTGCTCTACCTCTTGAAACAGCAGAGTTACATCGAAATAGAAACTACACTAACGAAACACATCGAAATAGGACTAGATATACATCGATATAGATCGAAATAGTCATATGTAACATTTGAGTTACCATTGAAGTACTTCTTGTAGGCAGAGTTACAGCTGAGGCAAACGAAACCATCAGCCATATTAATTGTTAACACACTTTTTTAAGCAGTCATGTGTCGTTTCAACTAAACATTTTGATGATTCCCTAACTATAAAATACCAGATCTGGTCCATTTCTGGTACACATTTTTCATACTAGTATATCCCATACTCGTTCTTGTTTCTCTTTAGACTATTCAATTGAAATTTGTTAGGTGAGTAAACAAGTTTGAGCTGCGAGTGTCTAATATAGAAATATAGGCACTATTGTAATTCAGGTAAACCCGTAACTAACTAGCGGTTGGTTAAGTGTTAGCAGTAATACCAGTATATGAAACGTTGTGATTGTTCTTCCACTATGTAACGAAGGTCTTCAATTTAATTTCGGTAAGTGTTTTCAGGACAAAACTTGCATCTTCCTTCTTGTTACTTGTTTTTTTAGAATTATACAATTAAATTTTCGAAGTACCATCAAAATATTTCAATCTGAAAGTTTTCCCCATGCTTATAGAGATATCCAAGCCTATACGGATTACTATAAAAGTTGCGATATAAGCATCAGAAGAATGATTTATGATGTCTAATCTTGTTGTGACTTCTTTAACTTCTCAAACCCACTAGAGTTTGATTTATTAATCATCTAATCGAACACAACAATGTGTGGTTTCAACAATAAAATAAAAAGAGTGATACAACATAATTATCTTCGTGTGAAGGCCTGAAGGGTAAGACATATCTTTCTCCTTTAAAAATGTAACGGACAAAGTCACAAACACCTTTACATTATTGGAAATGTATAATAGCATTGGCGAAGCTTAAGTAGGGCAGGATGGTGCGGCCGACCCCCCGAACTTTTAGCTCAGTAGTGGAGAGTATGTAGTTTTCGTATAGAAATTTATGGGTATATAGGTTTTCGTCCCCCGGTTTTATTGAAATTTTTAGGTCCGGTGACTTCCGCCCTCCTGGTCAGAAATCTCAAGCTTCGCCACTGTATAATAGGGATCATATCCATTAGTTCGGAAACTTTGTAAGGGTTAAAAATATAATTAACTCTTAAGTTTTATCTAAGTTAAATAACAATTTGGTTGGTTCAAACCTTTTACCATTTTTTATCTTCCTCTATAATCTTGTAAAGCTGCATCTTAAGTAATTCTATATTTTCCAACTATTCTCTGTCATTGACTAGACTATAAATTGAGTGAATCTCCAACTATATTTCACACACCAATTTCTCTTAAGAAAACATCACTTGTACCCATGATGACCTCAAACAACATTAGTTTTGCATGGTTTGTAACCATCTCAATGTTGTGTTTGCTTGCAACTTCTCAACTAACAACAGATTTCTACTCAAAGACATGTCCTAATCTCCGCACCATTGTACGTGACCAAATTATTAAGGTGATTAAAACTGAACCAAGAATGGCAGCTTCTTTGCTTCGGCTTCACTTCCATGATTGTTTTGTAAATGTAAGTCCTTCTCTTAACTTCTAATCAATAATATATATAACCTTCAAGGGGGTGGCGTTGTGGTAATTCCCTTTAGTGGAGGTTTCAAGTTTAAATGCAGCTTTAATTTGTTTTTTTTTTACCTCTTGAAGGTCACCTGCCCATCACAAGTTGCGTTTAACAATATGTTCTCATTGATTAGCAGGGTATCGGTGGGCACTTTGTTTTTGTTCTCATGGTTATAAAAATAGGAAAATAAAAATAAGTACATACATACATATTTGATATCAATTATCTAGACATGCATGTGTTGCTCTATCATTTGAAATATTTCAAGTAATCAGGGATGTGATGCATCGATCTTACTCGATGGAGCCGATGGAGAGAAGTTTGCTTTACCAAACATCAATTCGGCTCGGGGATTTGAGGTGGTGGATTCGATCAAAAGTGTTGTTGAAAGTTCATGCAGTGGAGTAGTTTCTTGTGCTGATATTCTTGCTGTAGCCGCTCGTTATTCAGTTGTCTTTGTAAGCATCATGAATATATACGTGAAAATGAAAACCGACCCAAAAACTAACCAGAAATGGTTTGCAGAGCGGAGGACGACGATATGACGTGCCACTAGGAAGAAGAGATGGACTTGTGGCAAACCAAACGGGGGCTAATCTAATGTTACCTGCACCCTTTGAGACTCTGGGTAACATTACTCGCAAGTTTGATGCCTTGGGCCTCAATATCACTGATGTCGTCATACTTTCAGGTTTGATAAAAAATTAGTTGGATCTGTTACTAAATGGGTGTTGTTAAAGATACACCACCCCTATCAATCTACGCTAGCCCACATGTCACATCATATGGGCCATGGGACACGGTGAAAAAAGTTCGTACATGCCATATTGGTTTGCTAGTGGTCACATTAAGTCTTTGTTTGTCACATCAGTCAATTCTTTGTCGGTCTATATATCATATAGGTTGTATGATTGGCCCTCATACGATTAATATGGCCATTTTTTTATGTCATACGGCCCATATGACCATTTTATCCATGCCATACGGGCTCGTATGACACATGAGTGGTGTATGAATTGTTTTTAGGTGTCTAGAACAAGAAGTGGTTAAATGATAAAAAATATTTTAATATTTGAACCCTGTGTAGGTGCACATACATTTGGGAAAGCAAGTTGCGCAACATTTAGAAACAGATTATTCAACTTCTCTGGAACGAATGCCCCTGATAGTATGTTACTTGACTCGAATATGGTATCGGTTCTACAAAATCTGTGTCCGGTGAATGGAGATGGTAGGCAAACAACAGCTCTTGACTGGAACTCGACTGAGAATTTTGACAACCATTACTTTCGAAACTTGGTCAACGGGCGTGGACTTCTTGAATCTGATCAAGTGTTGTATTCGAGTGATGAGGCTATCTCAACTACACGAAGTCTTGTTGAGCTCTACAGCAAAAACTGGCAGATTTTCTTGGATGATTTTAAGCATTCCATGGTGAAACTGGGTAGTATTCAACCACTTACAGGATCTTCTGGTGAGATTAGGAAGAATTGCAGGGTTGTTAATTCATAGAATTATTTTTTATACATGTGACACAAATATTTTACAAAACATATCACATTAGAATAATATGGTTGCAACCTCTATATTGAATATGATTTTAAAAGAGTCAACTGTTTGAAGAGGAATTACAAACCATGAACAAATCCAATTCATATATAGACATAACACAAATCCGCTAATGGCCAACATTGATATATTCTAACATTTTATCTCTTATGTTATATCTCTTATGTTAAATGTTCCTCTATTGCTAATGGGCCTAACATTGATATATTATAATCCCCTTAAGCGTATATATCAAATTCTCTAAGGCTTGTTGCATATATTTAGAGGTGTATCACCCTCCTCGTACCCTACCAGTAGCTTTGCTATTTATAGAATTTACTTTGCTATTTATAGAATTTACTGTGTTTGGTTATTGTTGTTGTTGTTGTTTTACAAATCAGTTATAAACCGAACTGCGTTTTTTTGTTAGAAAAATAACCGGTTAGGTTAATAACCGGTTAGGTTAATAACCGGTTTTGCGTGGTGAAGACCTATAACCGATTAGGTTGAAAAAACCGGTTAACCTATAATAGGTTAAACGGTTTGTTTGAACCAATTTAAATAATCAAAAATTATAAAAGAAACATACAAAATAAAAAAAATACCAAAATATATAATATAAACTCAATTAAATTCGTATTTATTTATTTATATATATGTGTATGTAGGGATGGGTGTGGTATTGGTACCGTACCGAATCGCTACTGGTACTGGTACCGAAATTCGTCAAAACAGGGTTCCGGTACCGAAACATTCGGTACGGCGGTACGGGGCCGGTATTTAAAAGTAAAATTCCTTTTTTTTGCCGGTACCGATACCAAAAATGCCAAAAAGTGGGTACCGGTATTGATACGAGAAATTCGGTACCGGTACTGATACGATAAATGAGCTAAAAAAGTATAACTATTAATAATAACAGGTTAACAAAAAAATGGTTACTAACTGGTTCTTGTTATGGTATTTTTCTAACCTAAATTGGTTACAAACCTATTTAACCAGACAGTTATTGTAACTGGTTTTTTTTTTTTTGTACCTCTACATATATTTAACTTAAGGACCTCTAAAAGAGTTTGTAAACACATAGTCATCATTAGACTTGACGGCCCAGCCTCATCAGTAAGCTTTTGATCTCAGCAAGTGAAAATAATTTTCAAGCTGCATTGGCATCTCATGGAGACATGAAATAGTGGGTTGATCGGTTCATTTTATATGGTCATATTTACATGTTTGTTATTTATTAAATGTGCCACTATAATCACAAGTTAGACTACTTTAATGTTGTTTTGTTATTATGCGGGTTTACCACTAAAAAACAAGAACAGTGTAATTAAGCTAAACACGTGCGAGACAATTAGATGTTGGTGATCGATGTGTTAATCTTCAAAATGGCTCTTTGTCCATTCAAAATTGCCCCCACAATACACATAGCAAGCATCATCAAGATAATATCATGGAGCCCATAAACAAAATTCCTATAATTTTCCATGCCACTCACATAGTCACGTTACCTTCTGAACTCTTTTTCCCTTTCTTGCTCAGAAATCAAAACAATCCCCTTTTTTCCTTGCAACTCACTTTACTTTTTCTTTTCTCTTCGGTTTGATTTAATTTTGTTTCCTTAAATTAAATATTCACACAGATTCACCTCTTTAATCTTGGCTCGGGATAAATACAAACTATCTTGAACATAAAAAAACTGTAGGAGCCTATAGAAATGGGACACCTTGCAAAACTTAGCAATTATCAACAAGGTATTTTTGTATTTTGCTACATTCAATATCTATGGAAAAATTCCTATAAACTAGCTTTTCAAAATTTGCGAGACTATTTATGGAAAATTCAATTCCCTATTATCATGCAATTTTGATTTTTAAACAAGGTTTATCATCACTCTATATATTTTTCTACAAACGGATTCTTCCAGCTTTTTTTTCTTCTTCAATCATTTTATATGAACCAAATTTAGGATCTGTTTATTTGTTCTTTGAGTTTTTCTTTGAATTTAACATACTGCCTACACATTTGCTACTTGTCAAAGTTAATGTGCTGCTTACAAATGTGCTACTTGCCCAAATTA